>QGQJ01000524.1:0-12424 GCA_003206725.1 Blastomyces emzantsi | reverse complement strand
GCTGTGATGATGATGATGATGATGATGGTGGTGATGGTGGTGGTGATGGTGGTGATTGACTAAATGCGGCTGCCACCACGAAGTCACTGGACCCGCGGGTTTTGTTAGTCAGGACCATTAAGTTATATTGAACTTCTCTCTCTCTCTCTCTCTCTCTCTCTCTCTCCACAACATCTGGTGGAATAGATAATAGCATCTCTTGTTCCATTTCTTGCTGGTTGTAGATAGCGGACCTGGCATGTCGGCTCTTCCTCTTTCCTCTTTCTTTTTTCTTCTTTTTTCTTTTTCCTCTACTTTCATGTTTTGCGTTTCACCTCATTGTCCGTGTTTTCCTGAAGCCAACGTTAACTGCATCTTGCCATTTGCGATTTCCGAATATTCAATTATTCTTCAATAATGTTTCTGACGACCCGGGCCAATGTCGTTTTCGGTTTTTTGCCATGGAAAAATATGACCGTGGACACCAAACTGCAGCCCAGAGGGTCTGGAACGATATGAGTTAGATTTCATCGTGCCTCCCCTGCGAGCGGGTTCTTTGCTTCCCTTGCCTTCGTCGGAAGACATTCCTCAGATATCAAGGCGGCCTTGTGAAAGCAATCGCAAGCTCTCCACATGGGCCCTCCGTTGAGCCTGGCTAGTTATATGATGTGCTTCATTAATGTCGGCTGACTACATGTCCAATGTATATGCAAACAAGTCACGGCGCCAATGAACATATACCTTGCCATTAGAGACAAGAGTTTCTTCCTCCAGGGAGTGATCCTTTCCAGTTCCCGGAGCGCCGGGCAGTTATCACAAACTTTGCCAGCCCTGGGATGATGATTCTTTTGCATGAATTTCACACATCCTGATTGTTGATAATACCACTTCCAGAAGAAATGCATGGAAATTTTCTGGGGTTACACGCGTGGGGTTGGCTACCCGGATGGGACATTTATAAATCATCCCTTGCGGAAGAAGAAACATGGATGGCGCTGAAAAAAGAGAAGGGGCTCCCAAGGAGAAAGGTATGTAGTAGCTATGCATGTATCCGCTTGGAATTGAAATGCCATATGGGTGTCATTTACGAGCGGAAAAGAGGCCATTTACTGATTGAACATCCGGAATTTTTCTATTTCGAGTCTGCAGCTATTTTCGAATTTCTTATAAATTTCCCCCGCTTTCGCGAAATGTGCGCCCGGATCACCCAATAGGAACTATGTGGGCATTGAGGGGAACTAGGAAACAAATCCCTTTGCATCCGGTGACTACTTTGCCAATGTCTTTTGTTTCCAAAAGGAAAGAAAATGCCCCATCTGTGTGTGTGCGTATGCGTATGTGCTAGCAACCTTGGCAGCGTAGACTCGATGCAAGAAGGTTAGGTTTCTTTCCCGAGCCATGAGCTGAATGGCCACATCCCCTCTCTCCTTCGGGCTCCTAAACCTATCTCTCAAGTAATCCTTTACGCGCCCTGGGAGGGTACGAGGGGAAAACAGCAGATAACTGACCAGCCACTGGAGCAATAACCCATTCTCAAGATTTCTGGGGATGCTGTTATCGGTTGATATGTGAAACAGGCATACAATGGGCTCTTGTGAATGTCCCCTGGCTTTGCTCAGCATTCAAGATCTCTCGCGCCAGCTTTTGTCTCACTTAGTTTACAGTACATATCAAGCTTACATTCATAAACACAGGCTTACATTCACATAAAGACAGTTTGAATGATGCAGCGACTAATTGGAATGTATACCATGTCAGGTTGGTCTCAAAACAGGATCTTCAAGAGACCATGATAGACTCAAATGATATAAGCATTATGACAATTTGATCCTTTCCCTATTCATGTGTATATAGCCCTTGCTTTTATGGGTTGGCTGCTAGAATTGTGGGGTAACCACTGCTATCCACATTCTGGACTCCACGCACAGTTGAGGGAAGATAATCGGTTCCACAAAAAAAGGAGAAATCTGGGCTGCGTCGATCAATGAGTGTCGTCTCATCTTTCATTTATTTCTTAAAAACCAATCCAATTGATTAACCGTAAAACTTCTTAAATAAAAATTTTGCGAACCGTAACTGGTAGCTCGGATATAGCTGGAATCTAGATGCAGGCCCCTTCCACTACTCTTGCATGGGATTGGTCACCTAATTCAATCCGTGCATTGCTTAAACATCGGCACTTGTTTTTCGCTCTGTTCATTTCATTTGGTGCCCGCCTCACTTCAAATGGCTCAGGTACGGTACGTACCAACGACTCGAAAGGCTCAGTCAGCAGTGCAGGATGTGAGGAAAACCAGCGACCCCGAAATCGTTAAAAAGTACTAAGGAGCTGACTATTCCAATCCAGACTACAAGGCGCGCCGCTTTTATTAGGTTATTAAAATCGATCCTGTGTTGTCCTGAGGATTGCAAAATTGACCACTGGGATATTCGCATTGCCCCGTAATGCCGGCCCTCCCTACAATAATGGGTTATTATTTGTTCTCATAGGCTCGTCTTCTGCTTAACATATTTTGTTTATACCTGGTGATTTGCATACTGAGATCCTCAGGGGCAGGTACTAGGCATGTTGTACGAGCCAATTAGAAGTGCTTTCAACATATTAGAAGAGGCAGATGCGACAAAGCTCTGATTCAACAGTAATAATAGGGATGCTTTGAGTGCCTTCCATCGGATATAAATGCAAAATACTGCCACGTTTCTAAGGCTGCCGTAGCAACCCCTTTATCAAACACTCTGAAATCATGATACACAGTGCTTGCTCGACAGAGCGCCGTGGAACGCGGCCGCGCTGACGTCGAACACGTTTTTGAAGATCATGCTTGGACTACAGTTCAGCCCTGCGTCGTAGCTCTATAGCCGATATTGCAAATTGGGGGCTTCGTGGGCCACCTATTGGAAGTATTAACGATACTCTAAATCGTGACTGGCAGCACTTTTCATTTTACATAGAATCTCGGGTTAAAACTTTTGGGGCGCAGCTTGAGTCGACTTGGTGATATTCAAAAATGGATGCAGCGCCGCGAAAATGGCCGAACAAACCGCCCGAATACAGCTCAGATTGTTCCGTTCCAATATCTTAGGCGTCGGGTCAGCCCGCCCTGCAGACACGGGTCCCAGCATTTAGGTAGGACCTTGGCGGGAGCGGACCATAGTTCAATTTCCATCCAAACTTCCCATTTGACATGGAGATATGTTCGTTCCGAGCTCCCGGTTTGAACGATATGATAAATGATATAATTTCATTAATCAGAACTTGAAAAATACCATTGATCTCGCTCCCATGCAATAACCATTCGCATGTCAATGACCTAATTATCCTAGGAATAAGTATTTCATATCTGTTTCTAGGGGTGAACAATGCGTACCATTGGTCTTCTGCCCGAGAAGGACAGCGATTCCTACAACAACAGCTTCTGTCATTTGATAGGGGCACGTCAACAACACTTCTGCTTAATGTTTTGATGCCCTTCCATCGTGGCCAGTTGCCTGTAATTCGAACTCATGGCCACAATGACAAGGATTCATCTCCAAGGAAAGCCGAAGGGAAATCTGACGTCTGTTGTCATAAACAGACGTCACATGTGGTCTCATCAGATATAACTATTGTCCAGTAGGATATAGCCATGAAAGGTTCAAGAGAGCGAACATCGATCATCATACCGTCTGCAATTGGGAGAGGGAAGATGCCTGACTTGAACGTGTCCCACGTGACTGACCAATGACGTTGCGGCTGTGATGATCTTTTTTAGGGCGATATTCCCGCCGTCATCCTTCTCGTGCGATCCAAACAGAAACGAGAAACATTACCAGCAGACTTGATGGCAAATATCGACCTTCTGCCACTATTTGAGTGCTAAATGCGATAACATGCCGTATCTGTCACATGGGCCTTGCACAAATAAGTACTGCTAAGTAGCATGGCAAAAAAAGTCCGTTGGGACAGTCCATTATGTGAAAGAAAACCCTCCACACCTATCAGAAGCGGGGAAAGGAGAACAAAGATTGCGAACGATACAAAGACAAGCCAAAAGCGGCGAGTTTCGTGGGTTATGTACGACATAACGCGAATGGAAGCGACCGGAGTCCAAGCTCAAAATATTACAGCCCGTTTTTTAACAGGACATGGTCAATACCTCCACTGCATGCCATTCGCATGGGTAAATCCAGGCCCCATCGACGGTCTGCCCAAGGTCAGGCAGCAAAGGGGAGCAGCTCTCCCGAACGTTTTGTGACCTCGACCGATCATTGGGAAAGGTCCTGTATATTAACTAGGAAACTTCGATATGCAACCGTCTCCAATCAATCTGCTGCAAGTTCGGAAGTACCTCCAGTGGTCTTACAAAAATATCTGCAACAGTCAGTTCTAGGATGAAAGAGTAATTCGAGACCGATGCAATAATGACCAAATCGCGGAAGAACACGATACTTTAGCTCCTGCACTCGGAGAAACGAAGCGCATACAAAGCTGCCACTGTGTTTCGTGTGGGCCAAGTGAGCACGATCTGGATGGACACAGTCGAACTATATTCAAAGTGAGGCGGCGTAAACGAGGCGACCCCTTGTTTGGATCCTCCACCTCGAAACCCGGGCCCTAGAAGTCCAAAACAGGGAAAGTGGCACTATGCAACTTCAGGCTAGCGCCATCAACCCTGCTGAAAGCTTGGATGAGGTCATCTAGAGCGGCTGTGAGAGAGAATCAACGGTTATAGCCACACAAACTTCAGATTCGAGCTCAGTCCTTGTGGCTTCTCAGAAATAAATAGGCCGCTCATGCCGTCAATATGATGGATTTAGTTTTCCCATTTGAATCAATCACCACACATAACGACTTGCATACTAGCCTGTTAAACCCTCAACTTTTATTGTTATCTACGCCTCCTGATTAAACCACATTGACCAGATCGACTCAAGGTTTATTGATACCTCCTATCTCTCCCTTCTACAGAATGTCTCAATCTCAGCAATATTGGCTCCCCGGCTATGGGCTATCCCGGCACGTCGTCCTAAGCCAGATCCAATTTTTTTTGGGACCCAGTTCATCCGCCAGGCCCTTTAGCCTTCAGGTATGTACATCTTATTGCGTGTAGCTATTGCCATCACATCTAACCAATATTACAGGGACGCGAAGGTTATCTTATAACTGGGACACCGCTCACTCGAGTATGTTCTATCCGCAGGATGACAGGAGGAGCTCCTTTCCCTTATCAAGGCTATTTTCTAACGCTTTTGGTAGCAACAAATCGAGGATCTAACGACCATGTCATTGGAATATGAGAAAAGCGCCGCCATGAGAATGTCTCACAAAACCTTCAACGGGAAATCAGCACAGTTTATCAATGAGTTGATAAACGTTGGAGAACGAGAACGACCCGCCGATCGAAAGGACGAGCGTGAACGAGAAAGCGAGAGAAACAGCGACAGATACGTTCCGTCAGGCCATCGTATCCGGCAGAAACAATCGTGGTGAAGTTAATATCTGAAGTTAATATTTACAAATCCTATCATCCGATCATATACATTCAAAATCCGCCAAAGTCGTTTGGACCTCAGGGGAACACTTCCTGAAAGTTCCAAGCAACGTTCCAGCCCACAATGGGGTGATCATACTCCCGACGTATTCTGCTTCTTGGGGGTTGGGGTGTTTGGAGTCGAAGACGTCGCGGTTATTTTCTCAAGCGATGGGATTAGGAGGGATATCATTGATTTCTTCGGAGTTGGAGGAGTAACGGAGTATCGAAGGAGATATTGGATAGCGAAAATATCTGTAATCGACTTGTTTGACTATTTTCTATCCAAATCGACTTTTCGTGCTAAAAAAAATCTGTGCATGAGCGTTTTCGAATCCTCCACCTTAATATCGACTACAAGATTACTTCCGCAATGGTAATCCACTACGCATATAAAATCCTACGTTCGAAAGCCCCAGCAGGGGTTCCGGAATACATCACCTGGCTTAAACAGAAATAGGAAACAGTGGACCACAGAACATACAGCGCCTGGATCATCCTGCAACTCCCTAGATGGCTACGAAGACCCTGGACTTCTCAACCCTCTGGACAACCGACCATTGCAGGATATCGGCTTATTATTTTGGGATGTCTAACTTGCGATGGTGGCGTAGCGCCTCCGGTTCGCATCCTGCACAGTGAACGAAACTGAAATCGTACAAGGGAGTTACCATCTTGAACGCCGCCGCTCCAGAAGAAGGATCTAGTTAACCAAATCCCCAGGATGTTCCCTTTCCGGTGTGATATGGCGATTCCTAGGGTCTCCTATATTCCTTGGACCTAGCCATCTTTCAACTCCATTTACATTCTTCCCTCTGGTAATATAATAGAAACGAATAACCCAGTCTATTTTGGCCTTGAATAATCATCCACAAGGTTCCAACATTTCCCCCAATAGGATACCGCCCCTTCCAGTTACTTTCCCACAGGATGAATGGCGGCCGTTAATTTATTGTCTGGGTTCAACTGCACCAGCATCACATCCACTGCGTCCCATGGAAGATTCAACCCAGACTAAACACCTCCTGCCAAAACCTTGTAGCCATACCCATTCTGCGCCAGCGAGGCTGTTTCCCACCAATGCTCAACAAACCCGGGTGTGCGCCCTTGTGTCGACCTCCACTGTGTAACAGATTTTAAGCCTTAATATCGAATCACAATCGCGAGGACGAATCACATTTCTCATGGACGATTACACCCATCTAGAAAATGGACAAGGGCATCAACGCCTTGCGACTCTACAGCCCAGCCTTACCCCTGTTGAACTCAATTGCTGGCAATCCGCCTTGCCTTAACCCCCTCTGTCCGGTACATGCTGCGAAGTTCTATCCCTTTCAGAGACCTAGCCACAACTAGTCCAGACCTACTACGAAATTTTGAACTTTGAGCCGATATCCAGGGAGAAGTGGACACCCCGTTTGGTATTGTTATTTCTTCCAAGGTTTACCGGGCAGCAAAAATCCCCGCGATAGTCTATCCTCTTAAACTGAATCATTCATCCAACCGTGACACCCCGTTACCCTTTTTATCAAGGTAATCCATGTCCCACGCCGTCTCTATCAGCACGGATGTGAACCGATGGATTGGCCATGATTCCTTCTGACATGGCTGAATCCAGTGAAATGCCGCTAGCTCCGAACCCGGTGCCTTTTGGCTCACATTTTTGAATTAAAGAACCCCTTCTTTCGCCGGAACACAGCCCTATAGTAAAACAACTGCGGCGGAATATTGCTGAACCGGCGTGGGTTATACCTGGACATGCTCTATTGATGCCCTTACGAGAATCCCGCGTACAATAGCCGAACCGAAACCCTCCCATTTATCTGCCTCAACATTGACGAATAACCAAAACATGTCTGCATTCCATATCGAAAAATTCGTATGGAAAAATTCGTATGGAAATGAGGGCTGATCCTTATTACAACGTTCACCTCACTCTGTCTGCCCCTAAATTCCCTGCATTAGCTGCTAAAGGTTCCACAGTCCCGCTTCTGCGTTTTAAGGGAATTCCACCGGGATCGTCCTGAGCTGTACTGTACCTTTTACATACAATTTTCCGCAGTCTTAATCTCGCCCTCGTATTTCGTTCATATCTCTCAGTGGACAGGGAGCGCTGACTTTTCTATCACATAAAAAGCCAAAGAGCTTCATCGTGAAGCCCCTCCCCTGCATAGTAAGACATCAAAATCACCAAGTAGCCGCTCAGGCTTCTCAAACCCGGGAAATCCTTCCCAGGTAGGTCAAGTACGACTGCTGCTGCGATAATGCAGATGCCCATATTTAGCGAGCCGTCGCATGCGGAATCACCTTCCGAGGCCAAGTCAATGCCAGCTTGGTTCGCATTTCTTGGAGTACGTAGGTAGGTGGCCCTCATTGCACAAATGAGCAATCATGAACATGCTCTGCATTTTTCTTCGAAGGATAACGAACAGCCATAGCCAAAAGCAAGTTCGGTAGGTTCAATCAACAACTGATCCTTCCCGCCACCTATGCCCTCTGATATCTACAACTACCAGGAAAATCATATATTATATGGGAAAGGAACAAAGGAATATGAAGAAACAATAGTGTGTAAAATTTCCGAGTCAAATAACGACATATATTTTTTAAGGAAAAAACGAAACGCCAGCCAGATGCCCAACAGCCATTCCTCATGGGGGTAGATCGAAAAAAAAAAGTCGCGCGGAATAAAACAAAGTCAGAAAATCTTGTCGCGTGCAAGAGATTTTTTTTTTCTAGCGCAAAAACGAAGAATAGAAGCGGGGGGATTAAAATAAAGGATAAGAGTAGGTCGTGTGGTATATCATTAAATCCCATATCCTGTCCTTTTCTCATTCTTTTAATTCAACTCCTGATTTCTATATTTTGCCCTTTTCTTTGTTTTCGTTTGTACTTATTTGGCGACAGCCGCACTGTTACGAAAATTAGATTAGTAAATTTAAACTTATACAAAATTAAGAAGAAGGGTGCCAAGCAAAAAACCTACCTCAATACTTGTGTTCTGAAAAATCCGCCCTTGGTCCTCTCAATGACTTGTTGATACACTGATTGCGGTGGGTGGTTCATAAGAACGGTCCCTTCTTTGTAGTCGATCTTCGCATCGACACGAGTGTCGCGGATTAAGTTGACAATCCATTTCTCGCCCTCGTCTTGGTTCAGGCCAAGTCTGGTAGATAGATCCCTACACATTCGCTGTTAGTTTGACGTTCATATTTCAGATGTAAAAAGGAAACAACATACTTGATATCAATACGTTGGTGGATCTTGCAGTAGCTTTCCGAAATCAAATGTCTTGCCGCATCCACAAATGCATCTGCGGCGGCAACAAGGAAGAAATCATTCCTCAGAACCTCCTCAGCCTCTCCTAGCTTCTTCTGAGCTTCCTCGAAATCAAAATCGATATACAACGCCTTAATAAAGTCCGTGATGGGGTCTTGGTATTCATATTGTTCCTGTCGTACAACGCGAATGAGGTCCTTCAACTGCTTTTGATACAGTGAGGTGTTCTTGTGTGCACGGCCGCGGTTGGTGATAACTGCAGAAGCAAGATATCGAAGAACCCATGGGCAAGCGGTTTGGATGGTGTTGATGTAGGCGGGTGAGAAGAAGAGGTCGGTAAGAGTGTCACGGGCAGGGTCATGGTTGAAAAAGGGGAAGAGAGACCAGTGGATCAACCATGTGCGGTGCTGGAGCTGGGCGAGTGGGTTATTAAACAGGCGGGTGTCGATAGATTCCTTTACTTTTTGAACCTCCTCCATAGCAGCCTCCCAGTTGGTGGTCAGGATTTCCGAGGCAAGCTTGCCCCACGTAGCAGAGGCAACTTTGTCGTTATCAGTAGACAGGACACGGAACTGGTAGAGTAGTTCAGCAGCGTTTGCGTAGCTACCGCAGCTATATTGGAATCGGCCATAGTCGTAAAGAATATTAACCATATCCATCGTCACATTATGTTGTTCTTCAAGGAACTTCAAGTTCGCGGCCTTGTCGTTTCGCAGGTTGCTAACCACGTTGTCATCCTGCAAAAGCTCTGTGATCTTACTGCTGTCCTCGACATACTGCTGGAGTTTCTTCACGACTTCTTCCCGCTTTTTGACGAATTCTTCAGGCATGGTATCGGAGTTGTTAATTTCCTGCCAAAGGTTTGCGACATAGTCTGTCATGTTTGTCTGCTTCAGAAGTTCATATTTCGCCTTGGTTATCTCGTCAACTTGTTCATCTTCTTCTTCCTGGCCGGACGCAAATTCGAGCAAGGGGAAAACGAGGTGGCGGTCAAGGTAGGGCATGAGTTTGGGCAGAAGGTCATATTCTTTGGCGATCTCTTCCGGGGTCTTTGCAGAGCGCGAAGCCGCACCCTTTAGCAGGGTGTCAGCAGACGGAGGTACATTGTCTGCCATGGCGAAAAGGACGGCGCACAGGAAATAGCGGCAGGCGTGGTGGGATGGGATATAAGTCTCTGGTTGATGCGATGCGGGCTGCTGGCGAACTGTTCAAAATGAAGTTGGAGATGTCGAAAATGTAGTGGGAGCCGCAAAAAGTATGCGCTAGACCAAGAACATGCTAGCGCGGATTTACAGCCCAAGCTTGGATAGGCAAAAATCTTACCACCAAAAACCCCGACGTCAAATTGATATCAAGACCGGATTCACCACCACTCACCAGCTGCACAGAACGTCCAGCGTCGTAGGGAAGAATAGGAAAAGGGATTCCTACCAACCGCTGAAGGGTCAGCAAAGCTGTACTGACATCTGTGTTCCTCAATTCTAATCCCCCTTGCCTAATCTCTAATTCATTAATTCCTGCCTTTGAACTCAACAGCCTGCTGTCTGTTCTGAGCTTTCAATATGGCTGCCCTCCTCCCTACATCATCCATCTCACCGGCGCTGCGCCAACAATCCTCAATGCTCTCGTTATGTCTTAGATCAAATTCATATTGCCTCTCCAACAAACGGTCACTTTCGTCGCTATCACAATCCCTGTCGCGGACGCGAACATGCAGATCTCGTAAATATTGCCCTTTTCCTTCTACACCAACAGTGCCATCTATAGTACCCACGATGGATTGACAAATCACTTGGGCGACGATTGCATTGTATTTAAAGAGCAAATATCTAACTGCACCTAGAATCGCCAAATCGGTCGTTTTCATCCCTCGCCACACAAACCCGTCATATCACAACCCGAATCTCGCGACCATTCACGCAATCTAACTCCACGAAAGCCAACAAATCTGCCACCACCACCCAACCTGCTCCCGTACATCCTCCTCTCCCGCTCACGAACCTCCCCTACTTCATCCGCCGCACTCCTTCAAACCAATTACCTGTCTACCTGGTGACCAAAGCTGGCGGCACCAAGCAGGAGACCAAGATCCAGAAAACCGAGGGAGATATCGATGCGCTATGTTCAGATCTAGCGAAGACTCTAGGGGTAGAACCGAATTCCAAAGATATATATATCAATCGATTAAACGGGCATGTGGTTGTTAAGGTGTGTATTTGGGTTTATTACTAGTTCTCCCGTCTCTTCGGTTTGCGAATAAAACGGAAACCAGATATCTCAGCGCTACACACAAGCTATAAAAATAAAAAGGAAGAAGAACAATATTTTTAGCTAGGCTCCATGAAATTCAAATGGAATTTGTTTTGCTGACAATCACGGAAACAATTTAGGGCTGGCGGAAACCGGAAATACAACAATTCCTATTAGACCGAAAATTCTAATAGGAAAAAGAGAAAAAAATATAAATAAATAAATAAAAAGGAGAGACAAAATCAGCCCGGACATCCCATCCGTGGCGCAGGAGTTTAAGCGCAATAAATCCTCAACCTGGAAAAACAAGGGTAGGGGCGGAAAACCCATTTTCTACCAACTGTTGAACATGTCCCACCTATTGAATTAGTGATGAACGAAGAAGTTACGGGGCAACAAAAAAAAAAAGAGGGGGGAGACCAAAAGTTTTATGGAATCGCTGCGCTTCCAAAGTTTTTTTTTTTTTTTTTAACAGGAGGTGACATTTTCCGGCCCCATTTCGTACCCAGTCAGGGGGGAGGCTCTCTTCTTTACCCCTTTTCTCACTTGGTCCTTGTTACCCTGCTTGCTTCCTAGGTTACCTACCTATTTCCTCGTTTTCCAAACTTATTTACATTCTTCGGTTTTCTATTTTTCCTCTCTCAGTTTCTCTTCCAGGTTTAAAACATCTCTTTTTTTTTTTCGTCACCCTTATTTCCCCTGCTTTGGCTGTTTCTGCTATTTGCTCCTTGTGTGCCCCCGCCGTCTTTCTGTGTATATTATATATTATCCATGTGTGAAACAACACACACCCGCACTCACACACCCGCACCACCCCTCTTTCTCTCTCATCATGTACAGTATTGCTACAAATTACGAAAGCGTCCTAGGGCATCTATTGATTGGAAACGCTATTGTATTGCAGGAAATAAGGTAGCTATGTACTTGACGGAAAAGGAATTATAAATATATATATATATATATATATATATAAACTAGCTTTTTATTATCATTATTGTTTCTGTTGACTTGTTTTTCCATTGTAGCTGGTATACACAATTTTGAGAGGAGGAGGATGGATATACAGTAGTAAGTACCTAGCCTGTATGTACGTACGTACCATAGTTAGGCCAACGATTTGCTTGCCCCCCCCCCTTCCCGGGGCGTAATCTTTCGCAAGTGTACATCTGTAATTGTCCATGCAATGTAGTGAGATGTACGGAGTAAAAGGATAGTTACTTCCCACAAATATGTAGATAGATAAAGAAATTTAAAATATATGATAGAAAAAAAAAACAAGGGAGAAAAAGAACAACATAATATTTCATTCAAAACACACTCATTTACCAATTCATACTCCCCTTTTCTCACAAAACTATCAACTTAAAACAAAGGAAAGAAAGAAAAAAAAAAAAAAAAAAAAAAAA
>QGQJ01000522.1:0-15053 GCA_003206725.1 Blastomyces emzantsi | reverse complement strand
GGGCTATTCGGGGGAGGAGGCTGGAAGAGGTGTGCAAATCGAGGATCAGTTTCACATAGACTAGTCAGATGTGTGCGCTGACGGTCGTATGATTCATAATTCGCCCCGATAATCAAGCCTAGAAGGCTATTCATGCGTTTCTGTGGGAAGAAAGCCGTTTGTACCATATCTTGTTTAAGAATTTGATAGGCATCCGCGAAGGCCCTGAAAATTAGCGGTATTTCCTTTGTTCCTCCCGAGATGTCATTATTATGGTTGTTAGGATCCATAATTGCAAGTCGTTGTTGCTTGTTTGCTTGATAGACGCCAAGGAGTTTCTGCGAGAAAGCGGTTAGTTTACATAGACTTGTCAAGGGGCATTAGTTGATACCTTATCGAAGTAGCCGGGCGGGTCGAACTGTATGCCGACTGTCCTGGAATCAAACATGTTACCATAGAAATCGAAGAAGTCCATGAGAATACCACCCAGATTAGGCTCTGTGTCACTGTACGGGAGGTGCTGGAGGAGGCTAGTGACTAAACAAATGATTGAGAATCCACCCAAACCACCAGTTGGTACCTCATTGAGGCCGCGAAGCAGCAGAAATTGCTTGATCACGGAGACAATGATAGGCATGGCGGGAAATTGAGATTTCCAAACCTGAAATGTTTCGTTCGCTGCTATCCCAGTGGAGTTGTCGAATGACAAATCAACTTTCAAGCCAGTAAGCCTGTCTACGAATTTGATAATAGGGACTCTAGCATGAGCAATGGTTTCAACGGATCCGGGCACAGCAATGTCGAGATCTTTGAGATATGCGGCAAACGAGTAGATTTCACGAGGCCGTTGACAAAGAACCTTGCGGTCTTGTCGAATGAACTGTCTTGAGAGCAAGACAAGATCCATATCTGCTGTTGGAAGATAGAGTCCAGAGGCGAATGAACCAAAAGCCCGGAGCTGGGAGCCATAATGTCTTCTTTCAAAGTGACGCTGGAGCCGCGCGATCAAGTCATTCCTAATCGAATGTTCGAAAGGTTTGGGTTTGACCCAGTGGTAGAAGCTGAGAATTTCGTTGTGTAGCCTGCCGAAGGAATGGGTATTAGCTGTGTTGATGCCGACCGGGAAATTAGTGTTTAACTTACCTGGATCCTAAATGGAGGATGGAAGGGCATAAGGAATCTATCCAAGGAGTCGTATTCTGGTCTTCAAACGGTTTCCACTTAAGGAGGATTGATCCATCAGAATTAAAGAACTTTCCCACAGTTCCAGGGCGCCTGGGCTGCCCGATTATTTCGTCGTCATGGGTTCGCTTTCTGCTGCCAAGGGCAGGGTCACCATCTTGGTTCATCAAGCTTTTTGGCCCTCGAGGCGCATTTTCAGGAGCCTCATCCATGTCCATATCATCTATGCCAAAGGATATAAAATCATCGTTCAAAACGACGGCATTGTCCTCTTCAGGTTTAGGTTGTGGGGTCGACTGTATTCTTGCCTTGCGGATCAGCTTCACAACGTCTTTCCTCTTCACTGGATTCTCATCAGACGGCGGCAAAACGGTGTACGGGTCTGGATTCGACCATTTGGGGGCGTTTGCAACGGGGCCTGCATTAGACTCGGTAACCTGCTTTTTTCGCGGAGGTTGGGACCCTTCATCTGCAGAAGAAACCTCCATTTCTGCCTCGTCGCTATCAGTTAAATCTTCTAAAGACATAAACTTTCTTGCTTTGTGATCTTCGTTTTGCGGGCAACAAAACAATTCAGGTGTCGTTTCTCTTTGTGACATTGACAATAATGGTCGCGCCGAAGTTTTGGGGAACCGAGATCGAAACGTGAATTCAGGTTGCTGGCGGGGTCTTCCCCCCTGCCTGTTCCCGCGAAATTCGAACTGTGGGGGCATGGCGGGAGATTCTGTGTGTCTGACGATATCCCAATTGCCTTTGGAATGTGTAACGACGCAGTTTGTCGATAGTAGAGTGTTGTCGCAAAATTTTACATGTCACCGAGGTTTTTGATGTCGTGAAGTTGAGAGGATTTTGTGTGAATGGGACGGCAGATTCGTAAAGAGGAAGGCGGTGAAGGGTGTCGAAGCCACTCATTACATCATCGGATATTCTGCGCCTTTGCCAAAAATTCCATCTTTGCAACCTCAACCATCCCTTGATCACCGCAAGATTGAACTTTTACTTGTGTTGGGGAAAATGGTTATCAACAATTTGGAATTCCGTGCTTTCCTTTTCTATTTATATTCTTTACTATTATTTTCACAGCGGATAGCAGCCTTTTGATTCTCTGCTCCTCTGACACACGAGTTAGGCCATGCGAGGGCAATGTTTACTACGCCAGCACGTTTCAACGGCAGTTGAAATTGTCAGAGATTTCCATTTGCAGTGGATGGCTGCGGTGTGGTGCAATTCCTTTAAAAAAAGGGTTGTTGCCATGCTGTGCAAGACGTATGGCTCAGCGCGCTTTAATCAAAACATTCTCACGCCTCGACGCCCTAAGGAGAAAAAGAGCCATCCGCATACGGGAATAAAGGATGTTCCATGCAAAATTCAGGATTTCGTCCCATTACACGTAATTATAATGGACACTTTGTCCACTATGGTCATAACCACCAATGCCATTCTGCCTGAGGCTTCGGCGAGAAGCAGGTTTCGATGACAATTGACATATATCTGACCACTCAAACTATGCCCGAGGCAGCCAGCTACTTGACTAGCTTAACGGAATCATCAAATTTGGTTTCGCCTTGAAGACCCCAATCCGACACTGATCTGAGAATCTTGCAACTAGGCTCCTGCATTTCTCCAGGAGCAGCTTGGCAAAACAAGAGTGGATGGCAAGAAGACGAAGTTGACAAGCAAGTCAACGACGGAACAGATGTGGTAGAAAGATTGAACCGAGGACGTGCAGAAGCGAGAGCAGGGACCAACCGGCTAAATTTATGGCTTCGAGGGGATACTCAGAAGCGACTCACTCTCGGGCTGCTGGATCCACCTGAGCTCTCGTAACCCGAGGTTTTTTGGCAAGGAAAGTCACAGCAACCCCAGGCCTCTGATCACTTTGGGTTCGTTCGGCTTCATCCCAAATAGACGAGCTAGATTGATAAGGTCGTATTGCGCGCCACTATTTCCAAACCCTAGGCTCCCTGGACTGTCAACATTCTTGGCGCGTGGGATGCGGTACTACTGTTGAATGGCACGGCCTCAAGATTTGGGCTTATCTGGAAAATCGATATGAGTTCTTCTCTGATGTTTGAAAATTATATATTGGCTAATACAAGGAAGTTGCATTTGAGTTCTTCTTCCCGATATCTGCCAAACGTCAGTCGGCTTGGTAGAAATTTCATGGGATGCTAGTTTGCAAAAAAGCTAGTGGGATCTAAGCGCGGGGGTCCAGGCCATTTGTGGACGCTTGCGACGACTGATTGACCAAGAGCCGCCAATGTTAATCCTGTTGCCTGGGGATGTCAGAACATCACCACAGGGCAGAGCTTGCATTAACTTGTCGAAAACATCGCCTATCACAACAATGTTCGTGACGAGGAGTATTTTAGAAATTTAAATCAATGTGGTGCCTAAATAGTGCGAAGCTGTTGAAAGGTCGGTGCCAATAGGTTCCTTTGCCTATGGCGAAATTGCTGTGAAGTGAAAAAGTACCTCGTATATTTGTCGAGAGAATGGCAGGGGAGACAACTAAATCTTATATCCCCATTTGACGGTCAGAAAATACCAGCACCGAATTCATATTTTCAAGACTCCGGCTTGCCAAAAAAGAGAAGTTTCCGTAATCGGCGAGAGAAACGCCCGCTTTATTTTCTTCAAGGCATTCGAAGCATGGCGTCGTTTTCCTGGGATATCTTCGTCAGTCTTGGCGATGTGGCAAGGTAGAGAAGCAGATACGATATGGATTCTATCCCCCCCACTAACCACTGGCCAAACTTGGCGTGTCTCCAGAGACTCTCGAATGCTGTTCCTGATATCCATTCAGCGTTGAACCAGTGTCTACAACATATCGTACTTTTCAGGCAGAATTATTTCGAGAAAGCCCTGCCTCGACAGTGGGTCAAGCGAAAGCTACCCAAATTCGAATTTTGTGATATATAAATGGGATGGTATCTGCAAGAAACAAAAGAGAATCAATCCATTGAATCCACTGATCCAGATCTACTACGCTGAAAAAACCATAATCATATAATCATATCGTATATTTTGATATTTCCCAAGTCAAATGGCGTCCCCAAAACTTGTCACTGTTTTTGGGGCTACGGGTAAACTTTTGCACTTTACTATCCTACCCTTCATCAAGACTGGACCAACTCTAATCTTTGTTCTCCATAGGCAACCAAGGCGGTGCTGTTGTCAGATCACTTCTTCGCAACAGTGCAGCATTCCGTGTCCGAGGACTCACCCGGAACCCTGACTCCCCTAAGGCTAAGGAGTTGGCTCAGGCTGGCGTTGAGGTTGTGGGAGCAGATGGATTTAAGAAGGACGATTTGGTGAATGCATTTAAAGACAGCTGGGCAATATTTGCTAATACTAATTCCGACGATTCGGTAAGAGCTGCCTGAACTATGGCCCATGGACCATTCATATTGAGGGTATGGCGAAGCGAGATGCTAATAGTTAATCAAAAGGCTTTTGATGATCCCAATGGCCCCACTGAGCTAGACCTTGGTCGCGTCATTGTAGATGCTGCAAACGAAGTTGGTGTGGAGCATTTCGTGTATAGTTCAGCAGGCCATATCTACGAAATTACCAAAGGGGCTATCAAATTGGATATGATGGACTGTTAGTATCAATTTTCCTCGTTCTATTTTGCTACTTACTAACTATTCATCTAGACAAAAATAAAATCGAACAGCTCGCCCGAAATAGTCCTAATATCAAAACTGTAACAGCTGTGCGTGCGGGCTGGTACTTCGAAAACTTCACGTCCCCGTTCATTTCAGAAGTGTTCGGCGGATTCCCCCTGGTGACTGACTCTGAAGGTTATGTCACACTCTCGCAGCCTTTGGTCGGTGGTCCGGGCTTGGTTCCATACATTGCAATCGAGGAAGACTTCGGAGATCTTGTCCACGGGGTTTTGCTACACCCAGAAACATGGGGCGGAAAAACTATCCAAGGATTTAGCCATCTAGCGACATTTCAGGAGATCATTGAAGATTTTACCAAAGGTACGACCCCGTTCGCGATATGGAATCAAATTATACAAGCTAACCAGAAGCCCTTATCTCGGGGTTGCATAGTTACTGGCAAAAAATCGCGATACGTTCCCCTCGAAATAGAAAAGTTCCCTACGATGGGCGGCATTAGAGCACTCGAAAGCATTAGGGACATGTATTCATTCACACAATGGGCGGACGGTCGATATTTCGCGAATCAGGAGTTCGATGCCGAGCAGGCGAAGGCGCTTAAGAAGTCTGTTCAAGACGTGGTCGCTCCAGGAGAGCCTAAGTCATTAACGACCGCCGAGGAATTCTTTGCCAAGATGTTCAGTGGAGACAAGGCTGAGTAGATGGGTATCAGACAGTGATTATTTTGTTTATTGTGACGAAAGCTATTCGAGAATCAAATTATAATTCCACGTTCTTATCAAAATATTCATAACGGTTCCCCCAGTTTCAAAGTCAAAGACCATACTGCTCCGGAATTTGGTGCGAAGCCTCTCCAAGGCAAATCGGGCATAGTCGAAGACATAATAGCTTCAAACAAAGGGGCTGTCAACAAGCAAGCGAGTTAGTTGATATCATGGGTAGAGCTATAATACCGGCAGCAAATGGAAAGACATAATTGATTCTCAAATGGCCGATTCATACCGCCTCCATTCGCACTACCAAGGTATCCAATATACAAAATGGGAACTATTGGGACAATATAATGCTCCGAGAACTAAGAGTTTGATTATCGATGCAATCTTTTGGGGGCTTTTCCAAGCTTTTTCATCGCCGTCTAACACTACTATCAAGACAGAACCCCAGCTGGGGATGATATCTTCCAGTTGTCATCAGCGGGAAGCTAACGAAATTTATTCACGGGGAAGGGAAAACGAACTGTGGTCACAGTTCTTCATGAGCAACATACCTCAATTTATCGGAATGTAAATATATAAACTTGGGCGAATCGAATTTAGTCATCGGTTGTTTAAAAGCGCTCACTGACCAGTGGAATAAGAGGCCATCACCCAGCCACAGGAGATATATTAACCACTGGCGGCGCAAATCAAGCTACGATTGTTACCAATGTTACCAATTGTTGAAGCGCTTTCGCTCTCGAAGATCAAGGATGAGCCATCCCGGTGACGTCGGTCTGAATGGGGTATGTTGCATCTCCCATCGCCTGAACAGATATCACATCCAAACACTCTGGTCAACTTATCCATATTCAAACGATTACATGCACAACTAATGTGCTGGTCCCCCGATATTCAACATCGCAGCACATCATTCTCCCACTCACAGTGTTCCGAATCAAGGGACCATGGCGACACGAATTACATGTCTATGCAACCGCGCATCTCAAAACCGTGGAAGTGGACTGGTTACCAGATTCAGTGCTGCCCTTCTGCCACTGCGACGCCTGTCGTCGGGCAACAGGCCTACCCTGCACATCCTATGTCCCTCTGAAACAGGGCACGCAATCAGGACCCGACCTTAATGGGCTTGTCGAATACATTCAGTCTACGACTTCGAGCCTCTGGTTCTGCGGAACGTGCGGCGCGCATGTCTTTCTCCAGCTCAACGAAACGAAGCGCATGAGGCGAAATTCATGGCAGCGCGGGGAACCATAGAAGACAGCGGACCTCAGACGGAGTCAATATCACATCAGTGTTTAGCCAGTACAGTTGACGGAAGCATCTTCGGTCTGCCCGTGCCGCAGGTTCTTGAGAGCGGAACGGAACGCAACACATGTTTCACAGGAGATATCCGCACTGCGCCAGTATACACCCCCACTAGCTGGACGAGTGACCATCTATCAAACGATGTTCCGCAGGAATCCTCAAACCCCGCACCCTCTTCAACCAAATCCTTAGCTGCAAGCTGCCAGTGCGAGGGCGTCAAAATTTTCATAACCACCCCCAATCACACATCCCGTTCCTCCACGTCCCAGCGGTCTGATGTCTTGGTTCCCCACCACTTCTCCGCACCCACCTCGGACGCGGCTGCCAATCCCAATGATGTGAAATGGTGGCTGTGCGACAACGGCACCAAATACCTTGCAGCCCTTTGTGCCTGCAATTCCTGCCGGCTAGCATCTGGCTTCCCGATTCAGAGCTGGGCGTTTATTTCACGGCCAAATATCTTCAAAATATCGGACGGCTCGAACCTAGCCGGCGATGGCTTAGGAACTCTGAAGCAGTATAAAAGCTCCCCCGGCGTCTATAGAGAATTCTGTGGCGTTTGTGGCGCTACTGTTTTCTGGCACTCTGATGAGAGACCGGGCGTGGTGGACGTGAGTGTCGGGCTGCTGAGAGCGGAGACTGGATCAAGGGCTGATGATTGGCTACATTGGGATCTTGGTCGGATTAGTTTCGAGAAACATGCACTTGATCAAGGCATGATAAGATGCTTAAAGGAGGACTTCGGTAGGGTGGGACCTCAGTAGATGTGACCTCTGGATATGCTGCTAAAACTTTGAATACGGCGGTAGGCCCGGGGATACCGTCGGATATATGATGCATGAAATAGGTGAAGATTTTCCTTACCTTGGATGGCATGGCATGATGCGTTATTGCCATGTTTGATAGATAGTTCTAACCCTGGGGAAATAATTCTGATTTCTTTGCTGTGTCGTACACTGACATATACAGTGGTTTTTGATGTTTAAATCGGGCTAATTGCATATATTATTTCTATTGTTTCATCCAGTCCCAACACCAACGAATCGTTCTTGAATCCCTAAGGAGCTTTGTATTTACTCATGTCCGCTTTGGGCTAAATACCCAACAACCATAAAAGGAACTGAATTAAAAAATAAAAACCCAATGTACCGGAAAGAATCCAAGAAAGAATCCAAGCAACCGGTTTCGTGCTCCAACACTCAAATCTGACTTGTAGATTTCATCACAAAAAAAAAAAAAAAAAGGGCGTAAAAAGTTGGTCAACTTAAACACGAAGGGGGGCTTCTCCAGGAGAGGAATGCTCAATCTTGTAGAACTTCACCCGCCATCATATCTACGAGTCGGATCTGTTTCCACCTACTCCGGGCCCAAAGCGCCGGAGTGTGAGTTATCATCACCTCAGGTGGATTCCAGCGATTGGTGCACGCAAGAGCATAACCTGCCCATTTCCGAAGCAAGCCCGAGCGCGTGGGAATGCGGGATGGAATGATAGACTTGATTTGTTTGGTGATCTATTATGTTTTGTCATTTTGGTGGGTTGGGCAAAACAAGCAAGTTAACGCAAGTTAATGGGGATGTGAGGGGATTATCGACCAACCAGCTGGTTAAAATATTCTAGCGGGATGGTGCCCCGCCTTGCAAATGTGGTATTTGTCCGCCCATCCTCACTTGTGCGCGCATATAAATAGACCATTAGATCCCAGATTTTCTCGGAAATTTGTTTTATCGTACTTATTCCTTCGTCAGCCCCAAGGTTTTATCAAGATCCAACATCATACCTCAAGATATACCAAGTTATCAACCGATTTTTTTTATCAATTACCCCGCATTTCATCATGGGTATGTGAACTCCCCTGTTTCATCTGGCTCCGTTTTGTTGTCTCCAAGTGCAGTAGCAATTTGGCATCAGCTTTCATATATTCAGCAGCACCATATTAACAATGTCTACGCCGGTAAATAGGTGACTGTGGCTGCGCTTGTGGCTCTTCTTGCCAATGTCCCTCTGGACAATGCAATTGCGTACGTGACACCCTGCCCTGGGCGTTCTTATGATGTGCGGGTGTTGTTATCTGACAGTCATGCCGGTCATCAAACCTTCAGAAATAAACACGGCGCTGTAATTCCCAGCCAGACATATCCCTTGTGCTTTGTTCGATTCCGCGCTCCCTGATTGATCGTAGGAGCGGAATGTTGTACGACCCCTGATAACGTGGGAGTAATAATTCCCTGTTACCGGGCCGTTGTGAACGGTATATGTCCATCGTCATTACTTTCTGCTATAGAAGGGGTTGATAGGTATCAGCAGACAACATGGGGGTGCAATTAGGAGTGTCTTTCAGGTTCCGACATTGGCGGGTGGTATTCTGGGATAAATATTTTCTGGTAGTTCCGCAACAACGGGATGCACGTTTGAAATTTTCTGTTTATCGTTCTGTGTATGTTAAATTTTCCCGCCTGCAATGTTTGTGGTCCTGACGCCCTCGCCTTGGTCTCTTTCTCGGCTCTTTTGATATTAAAGGGACGTTCAGGCCACTATCCGCTCATTAAGGCCGAAAATGGAATGACGTCTGATATTATAGTTATCACTTGCTTTCCCAACTGGCCAATTCATGGCCATATTTTGCACATATTATGAAGCGTTCTTTCGCTGGTAGATTTTTTGAAAGTAGATGATTAGCGGCTGCAAGTTCATGGATCATAAACCATATGACCTAGGAAGTAGCTAGGAGCATCCTTGATGGCGCCTCAAAACATTTTCCATTTAGGTTGTTGACGGGGCATTCTTATTTGTTCCGACGGGAAACCCTACGAGTACCACCACTGGACAATGCTAGATCTGGAGAACGTATCCCGCAATGAGCCAATCTGCGTTTCAAACTGAACAGGCTCTGTCGAAGCCAGTGGAGCTAGAACGCTGGAGCCAGCTATTTCAAACCAAGGTATTTGTGATCTCATTCCCATATTTACACCTCTTGCAGCCGGACGTCCTTTAAATTCCACATGTAGATCATGTTGAGTTTGAGTTTCATCTGGAAACGAAATAATTGAACCAGGAGGGCTTTTTGGCATCCTTCGAACCCCGTATGGCCCCCTTCTAGAAAATGGAAGGTCCGGTTGAATATGGTTCGGAACGTCTTAGCCGTACGTGCTGCATATAACGTGGATAATGTTGTTTATCCAGTAACTATAGAGGAGCACGCTCATCCCACATCAAGCATCGACCTAAATGGGCTTGGGGGAGAGAAACTGAAGACTTAGATGGAAGGGGTCGCGGGAGACATACAATGCGGAGTCTGGGAGAGGAAGAGATTAATAATAATGAAAAGCGGGATTCGAGGATCCAACAAGCTTCAGAATAGGGTCGTCGCTAGTTTTGCTGGTACAGCCTGAATCTACACGGTGCCTCGGCGGGATCAAGCGTGGAATTGGGTAGCGCAATTGAAGCGCTGTAAGGGGAAAAAAATTAGAAAAATCGACGACAGCAAGCGCCATTCAAAAGTATTGGGTCGCGGGTTCTGACCTATGAGGTGAGAAAGGCCAACCGTGGACGGCTGCCGAGGGCGTCAGATGATGGGTCCTAGACTCGAATGCAATACGAACGAACAGCCGAACTATCCTTTGGAACGCGAGAGGAAACCGAGGGAAGATAGGTACAGAGCAGGGATTTAAGCCATCAAGCTCTTGACCATGGAACTTGAATGTTTTCATCTTCTAATCTCGGTAGATCTGGGATGAAGTCTTGGAGGAACACAGCTGCTTCTTTTTTTCAAAAAAGGTGTCTCGATCCCACCCATCATCCTTCCTCCATTCACGTGATCGTTAGCGGGCTCGTAGGGTTTGCGACTTAACTGTAGGGCAACACTAGCTCCAGCATGAGCTCATATAAGTGCGAGTATTTTTTTCTCTTTCGTTTGATTCCATCCAGGACTCATCCGCGGGGAGAAGAATGTGGGCTTGTATTGCTAAAAAGTTCAAAAGAATTTTAGCCATTTAGCCTCAGAACTGGAGATTCCTCAGTCCTCTGTTAGATATGGAATAACAAGGGAAGCGGTGAGCTCTGGGACAAGATGAAGGTCCGTGAAAACACGAGCTTTCTGCACTAGAATGTTTGACAACGGCGGTCCGTTGCCAAATCTTCGCACACTTCGAATCCTAAACTCGTGATAGTGGACTCTTTTTTGGAGAAAGAGCCTCAACTGCAGAGCCTCGCCGGCCATACGTGTTGGACATGAGCCTCGCCTCCATGGGCCTCCCTGACCGAAGGCTTGAGAAGGATTGCCTCTCTCCAGTAGTGCTGGAACTAAACGAACCCCATGCATTTACAAATCGAAGAGTTGAAGCCTGGAGCTATCTCGTGGATATATAAAGAGGGTGGAACCAGCCGTTTTGTAGGAGGACGTCTTCAATTCAAAACAATCACACTTTAAAATATTGATTTCCCAGATTCGCATACCTATATCCCTCGAGATCAATCAGGTCTTCATCCAGTATGAGTGCTGCATATCTTCGGACGCAAATTCTTGGTGGGTTCATATCGCCTTTTGGAAGCCACCTCATGCGTCGCAGAATGCTAACGCTCGAATTATGAAGCAAATGCCAAATTCCTCTATGGCCCCGAGAAGAAATTTGAGATCATAACCGGGCTCGTGTTCCTCGGAATGTACGGAAACATCCAAGCAAGCAATGCAATTCTTGTAGAGACAGACACGGACGCTGGAACCTTCCGAACGCACCTTGTCGGTACTCCCAAGGAGGTCATCGAAGACGCGATGGTGGAGCTGCATAACGAGATCACGAAGAAGGTTTATGAGAAATTGTCTGTGGGTTTGGACGAAAATGCTGCGATAGAGGCTGGAGAGACAGTCATTGAAGGGACGTTGGATTGGTGAGGGGTCCGGCAGGATGTTATGGGGATAATTGGTTTAAGGGGGGTTTAAACCCGATCACGATCCATAAAACCAGCTTTAAATTCCAATATGATGATTGATACAAGCTGATTTCGAACCCTCTTATGTCGACTGTTCTTGACACTCGCATGATGTAAACCCAATATTGTTGGCCAAGTAAAATGCAAAGTCTTGGGTTTTTCGTGATAATCTACTCCTTGGTCCGTTGTTATATCACAATTAAATTCCCTTCAAGTCATTGTGGGGAGGTGTCAAACAATCCCTCAAGGCCAGAGGCGGTAGTTCGCAACGGATCAACTGTCAATGGCCGGGAGATCACGGCAAGTGAGAGAAGTTGGCTCACGTGTGCCACGTACACAGCTCGATGTCTCAAGGTGGATAGAAAAACAGGGGGGTAGGAAGTTCTTTGATCGAAGAGGATATCAAACCATCACCAGTCACAGATTTAGCAAATGCTTTGATGCATTTACAGGCATCGGAAATATCGGGAATTCCCAGCGGGATTACTGGAAAAGAAAATACGCCTCGTCAACAGATAAAATGGCTCGAACAATTTGGCCCAGTAGCGGCTTGAGGGGCTCCATCCCAGGGCGGACGCCTTTATGGAGTTGTGCATGCCAAAGCCTTTTCTCGATCCAGCGGCTGCAGGCTGCCACGACACAGGTGGAGCTTTGCGAAAGGGTCTGCAAGCCGTGTATGTTTCAAGTTTTTGACTGAGGCTGCTGTGAAGGTTGATCTCAAGCGATAAGTTTAGCTTTGAGGTTGAGGGCCCTGAGGATGCTTATATAAGCATAGGCCCACCATTTTCCCGCTTTCTTGAACACTTTGTACCACCACACTAATTTAGTACGTGGGAGTACCCGATGGTGTTTGTCTTGTTTGTGTTTGCAGTGGGTAAACTAACATCATTCAGCATCAAACAGCTTTCAAGGTGCAGAAACATCACCCACCACGTTATCAGCCCAATTATTTCACGCGCAACCACAAATGCCCCAGATAAAGGGAGAAGCACCTGGTTATGTCAAAGTAGACCCTGTCCCGCCACCGATGTGACACCCCAACCGACGTTTCTGGTTCTTCTCCTTTGTCTACTTTTATTGGGCTCTGAGATAATGGCATTCCGATGCCCTCCTCAACTCCGGACAGCCCAATAAGCATTCCGGAGATGGAGGCCTAAACGTGGATCACAAGGCCCACTCTGTGAGCTGTTTGCGGAAAATGCGCTTTTTTTTGCTGGTTTAGCCTGGTTGACTCGCGATAGGGATTGCGATGCTATTTCCACCCCAGGATGCTGGAAATGCGCCTGCTGGCATGGAGAATCGTCAGAATCCAGCATGGAGCGCTAACCCCGGCAGGGACCTGCCAGGCACAATTAAAATATCCTGGTTTCTGATTCATCCTTTTGATTCCGTATGATCTAAGCGAAGATGTCAAGGGCGCTGCACAAACTCTCGAAGACGGAGCTGGGAATTAGTGGCGTGGGAGCCTTGGAAGTGCATTCGGCACTGCTCAAAATGGGCGACTCATAATGTCAGGCGAAGCGAGAAATAGAAATGCTTTCTTGTGGGAGTTGGCAGGCCGAAACTCCACATATCACTTTGCTTTTTGATTCCCTCCCTTGGAGACATGCAATTCGATCGCATCTCCCTTGGCTGCAGGAGGCAACGGTGAGACAGGGATCAGGGGCCAACAAACTTTTCCCCACACTTACCATTCCTAGCGGTCTTGTGTTCTTGCACTGTTTTCTGGCACCAGCAGCTTGAAGAAGGTTGTCTACAGGCATTATTGTGCTACCACAGTCTGCATCATCCCAATCCATCTTTGCCCAGCTAGCGCCGGTTGAATCCGCACACGTGCTATCAGGCGACGAAACATATGGAACAGGAGGGGCCTCCGGGACATAAAAGCGCTTCGTTCCCCCTTTTTCCTCTCGAAATCTTTCCCTTCACTGTTCTCAAGACTAGCTTCGTTGACAATAATACATCCAAAAGCAATCAAAAATCTTACCGAATTTCAAAACAAATTCATTACCAAATCTACCCATCCAAAAATGTCTCCCTGCGACTGCAATTGCTGTGCCGGCGAGTGCAACTCCTGCAGCTGCACCAGCTGCTCTGTGAGTTGAGAAAAATAGGATATACTCTTTTGTATAATCATCTGACCATTTTAACAGCACTAAGCAGCTCCCGATGAGCTAGCTTCTCTCTTCCGCTTTTCTCTTCTAGTATATACCGCCCTTCCCCGCCGCCGAAAACGTCCCCTTAATGTATCTGAACTCTCTCTAAGCGATACGTTGATTCAGGTTACTACCGTAGGACGAGAAAGGCGATCTATCCTAAACGTTTCCACCTGCGTCCACTTCACTTGGATTCGTGACCAAGCGAATTTGAGGAGGAAAATACTTTCAAACTGCGGAGGAAAGAGAATCAATTACCCCTAGCTCTCAGAAATCAGCATTTACTTGCTTTCCCTTGTTATTTTCAATTCGACGTATGTTCTCGTTATGTTATTTGAGCTTGCCCGGTCCTATTCCAAATGGGGCAGGCAAGTGCTGAGGAGCAAAGAAGTGGGTGTGCTGGTGTCCGGGCTGTGTTGGCGCTGAGATGTAGCGAAGTTGCAGAGTTATACTTTCATTAAAGCAATGAGACCTCAACTATTACCCCAAATAAACCCTTAAACCTTCATCCTGTGCAGATTACAAAGGAATATTCGTTCCCCCGCCCATTAGCCTATATTAGATTACAACAAGGGCAGAAATGCCTGCTCGAGCGTGCAGCCTTCTTGAGCATCTCGGTTGTTTTCCATGTCACATTCACTGCCCTTCTACCGGATAAATAGACATATAAATCTTGTCAGAGCTTATGATGCAGAGGCCCATGCACACGGGAATCAGAACCATTCTTCCCCTCTCCCAAGTTCCCCCCATCCTTCACCAAAGAATAAGAACCTATGATATCCGCACCTAACCTTGGTCAGAATCGAATCTAACCATCTGATAACTGGGAGCTTCCAAATCTGAGCAGTGGCTTTTCTGCTATCACCAATCTCCCCCTGCCTAAGGCCAAAGGCAAAGGACCTAGTCATGTGTGGTCAATGCGGTTTTAAGCGTGGGGGAGGAGGGGCAATATAAAAAAAACAATTATAACCTAGCCCCGATATCGCTATGGAACTGGTGAAGATGATGATGCGCACCCTCATTCCGAGTCAAATTACTATCTTATGATCTAGTGAAGGCCAGTAATTTTACTTTAGTGGTGTCATTATTATTATTGAGTCTTGAACCATCGATATAGCGACGGGGTTGGGTTGGGATTGGCGCAGGGGGGAGG
>QGQJ01000520.1:0-56140 GCA_003206725.1 Blastomyces emzantsi | reverse complement strand
AAAAATGAGTCTCATAACCTGTGAGAGATAATAAGCTTGATTATCTACAAAGCATACGCTCGTTGAGCGGATAGTTATATGGTGGAAGGATTACGTAAGCAGACCTAGCGGTCTGACATCTCAAAAGATTGAGAGAAGAAATAATGAGATTGTCAATAAATTCTGTGTTCAATTTTACTTGATCTGATATGTACTAGACTCTTGTAGCTTCACACACTTTCAATGTTTTATAATAAAAATATACTCACATGAACAAGGGTCTGTTTATGAAATACATCAATAGCTTGTATTAGCAGTTTATATAGTAATATTAATACTTGGATATAATAATATTATACACAAACAAGCCTTCTTCTCTTAAAAGATGTAATCATCTGCTTTCACTAGACCGTGATATGATGATAGATATTATTTGATGGTATTGCAGGATAAAACGCTAAAACATTTTATAGAATAAATATGAAAAACGACACTATCAATATTTACAGATAATTTAAGCTCCATACATACACACAAATATAGAAACAACACATAGACATGTCATGAAATCTCCCTACCTTTACTCGACGCTCTCCACTCTCTGAACGACAACGGCCGTAGCGGCTCCGCCACCGTTGCAGATGGCAGCGAGACCGTACTGGCCCGGCTTCAACTGGTGAAGCAGGCTGGTGAGAATACGCGAGCCAGAGCTTCCAAGAGCATGGCCCAAGGAGATGGCGCCACCAAGGGGATTGACATTGGCGTTCTCGAGGCCAAGAATCTATGCGACACAGACAATGAAATGGTCAGATGCGGTTTACAAAGCAATCAGGAGTTTCAAATACAAGAGGCGCAATAACATACCTTCTCATTGGCTTTAATGACGGCGGCGAACGCTTCGTTGAATTCCCAGATGGAGATCTGATCCTTGGTCAGGCCCGCTCGCTCCAGGGCGATGGGGACGGCCTTGGCGGGTGCAACGGGGAAGTCAATAGGGTCCATGGCGGCATCAGCGGACGAGACGATGCGGGCAAGCACCCTGCTGGAAGCACCGTACTGCTGCGCAATCTGCTTATTGGTAATAACTAGCGCGGAGGCGCCGTCGTTGAAGGTCGAGGCATTGCCGGCCGTGACGGATCCGGTGCCATCGCGGACAAAGGCAGGCTTGAGCGACTTCATCTTCTCCTCGCGGAGATCCTCGAAGCCCTCATCCTTAGCCACAACGGTGTCGCCCTTCTTGCCCTTGACGGTAACCGGGGCGATCTCATCGTCGAATTTCTTCTCCGCCCACGCCTTGTTTGCGCGCTTGTACGATTGCACGGCGTACTCATCCTGCTGTTCACGGGTGATTTCGTATTTCTTCGCCGTGTTTTCCGCGCACACGCCCATGTGGAATTGGTTGTAGACGTCCCAGAGACCGTCTTTGATCAGGCCATCCTCCAGTTTCATGTTGCCAAATGGCGCCTGTTGGGTAGATCGCGGGAGGTAATATGGCACTCTGGACATGTTTTCCATTCCACCGGCAACTTGTGCCTCCGCCAGGCCGAGCTGGATATTCTGTGCGGCAAAAACGACAGCCTTTAAGCCTGAGGCGCAGACTTTGTTGATGGTGATGGCCTCGACGGCGGGGGACAGGCCGGCAAAGATGGCAGCTTGTCTTGCGGGGGACTGGCCGACAGACCCTTGCAGGACGTTACCCATGTAAACATCTGTGATTTTGTCGGCGGGAACTCCCGACTTCTCGATGGCGGATTTGATGGCTACGGCGCCCAGCTCGGGAGCGGGTACGGTAACGAAGGAGCCATTGAACTGGAATAGTTAGCCGCTGTTCTCCTTCCTTGTCTTCGTTTTGCTCGAGCCCTCAGCATCTTTTTGGACAGATGCAATAACATACCTTAGCAGTTGGTGTACGGGCAGCGCCCAAGATATAGGCCTCCTGTATTTGTTTTTGACAGGAGTTTGAGGACGAAAAGTGTCTCTGGACCTGGCCCAGTCTCTGTGATGATCTCGTCATTGAGGCTTTTGGGGCGAATCTGGAGGCTGCTCTGAGGGAGGATTGCATCGTGGATGAACCGGATATCTAGTTATGCGATGCGGGTATATGTAGGGTGTGCGCCCGATGGTAAGGGAAGAGAACTCAAGCGCTGCTAGACAATAACCAAACGAGAAAACTAAGGAGTGAAAAAGGTTGTCCAAGTGAAAACAGACGAAAAAAATATAACAATAAAAATATAGCCGTATTAGCTGGTGGAGCTGGCGGAGGCGGAGAGAGAGAAATTCGAGAGGTGCGGAGGGCGTCGGAGAAAACCCGGGGCTGGTGGGGGAAATTCGCGGGACAAAGCTGCGCTGATGAGTTAGCTCTGCCAACACTCTGTCGATGACATCAACTTCCCGAAGATAAACGAGATAGTCGAGGATAGCAAAAGTCCAATTAGTTGGTGTTTCTGGTCACCCATCTGATATGTGTCTCTTTCTCCTGATTTCGTTTTGTTCGTCTTCCATCGTCGTCTGTTTTGTCGTCCGCAACAGCTTTTGCCGTGACTAAGCGCATCGCGAAATGTCACGTGGATATCCCTTGTACCTCGGCTAAAAATGAACGGATCGGGATTACTATTATACGAGGACACGACGCGCTAACCTGTAAATGGCAATCTCCCGATCTTGGGCACTGTCGATTCGCTTATATAATCGCAGGATAACTAAGCAAGCTGGACGCTTTGCCAAGCCGTGCCAAGCCGTGCCAAGCCCCTGGCCCCGGCCCGCCGCCATTGCCTGTTCTGATGACGGGACAAAGCTGTGGCTACATTTCTGCGTTTCTGGATTCCTTCATCGTCCATCCCATCCTGCATCTTGCACCGTCTTATCTTCCATCACCCTTTTACACTCACTACTTATCGCTATATATATCCTGCCCGAACACTCGATCAACCTCAGGCTCCATCCACTTTTCTCTTTGCTTTTCTTCTCCGACAACCCTGATCTCTCTCTCTCTCTCTCTCTGCACATTACTCATTCCCGCCTCGTTCGCTTGGTCTTCCTCCTCCCATCCCCCCTTCCGGCCGGCCAAGCTACCCTTCCACTCCCTTCTGTCCCGGTGTACCGCTATCTCCGCATTCTAGACATCTTTGCTGTCTTTTTTCTTTCTTTTTTACTGCATATATCCATCCCTTTCCTTCCTGTACATTCGCCATGTCCACCGCTGCTCGCCGCCGCTTGATGCGGGATTTCAAGGTACGGTCTTCGATATATATGTATATCCTCCATTCTAACATGCCAGCATGCTTACCCCTACCTCTCTGAATAGCGTATGCAAACAGACCCGCCAGCCGGTGTCTCCGCCTCTCCCGTCGCAGATAATGTCATGACCTGGAACGCCGTCATTATCGGTCCGGCGGACACACCCTTCGAAGATGGCACATTCCGCCTCGTCATGCATTTTGAAGAACAGTACCCAAACAAGCCGCCCGGAGTGAAATTTGTCAGCCAGATGTTCCATCCCAACGTCTATGGCACCGGTGAACTGTGCTTGGATATACTGCAGAACCGCTGGAGCCCAACATATGACGTTGCTGCTATCTTAACTAGTATTCAAAGGTAAGATTTCACACGTTGCCTATTATTCAACGGCAATCTCTCTGCTTAAAAAAGTTAAATTAATAGAACTGAACTAAACCTCTATTCAATCTAGTTTGCTCAACGACCCCAACACATCCTCACCCGCCAACGTGGAGGCCTCTAATCTTTACAAGGACAACCGTAGGGAATATACGAAACGGGTACGGGAAACAGTAGAGAAGAGTTGGGAGGATTAATGGCTGATACCTGGCAACCACCTGTTTCTGGCGGTATACATAGATGGGTGGGCCGCACATTTACAAGGATTATGACCTATGGATGATTTTCTTTTGTTCTTCTACTACTCCCAGAACGGTGTGGCAACCACTACGCTTGCCTCTTCCTGTTTGCACTGCCGCTACTACAGGGTTTTACCCCACTCTCCATCCCTCTATCATGTCATAAAATGCAGGTGACCTGGAGGATATTTTGATTTATCCCTTACTACTGTGTCGTTTGTTGCGTCGTTTCTTTGTTTTCACTTAACTTGATTTTCTCACTCTCACAGCGTGGGGTTCTGGCGCTGCTGCTTTTTTGTCTTCTACAATTTTATATTTACGCGTATCTGTTTCACTTCGGTTTTTTTTTTTTTTTGGGTTTTTTTTTTCAGGCATAGCTTAGCCCCTCACTAACCTGTTCATATTCTCTCGGTTTCTTGTGATACATAACTACTGAATGGTGGGAAATAGTTTGGACCTTAAATGAACCGCTAGATCACGCTGCTGATAACTCGTATGTGTTGTCGAAATATCAACACGTAAAAGCTGGAGAATGCAGGGCTCATAAGGCTGCATCGGGTTCCCATGGGTTGGTGAAAAGCACAGCCAGAGGCTCAGTACAGATTACATGCAGAGCACATACGATAGGTACCTCAGGTACTCGATGCATGAATTATGGTTTGAGTAGAGTTTATGGTAACCAAACGATTTTGTTTACATGCTGTCCTCATCAAATATTTCCTATTCAGCAACAATGCATTACAGGGGTGGTATGGACTCGCTTCTCAGCATTTATCCTGGATTTCTGCAAGGTGGGGGAGATGGGTTCAAAGGGTTTATTGTGCTGTCAATATTATCAGCCACCACACGAGAATGTGTGGAGGAGTTCGTTTTGTGCAGCACGACTCAAGAGCGGAGCGGCCTTCAACAAAGTATGTACTGTGCATGTGTACATAGATAGATTGATATGATGATATATATAGACAACTAGTTACCACACGTTAGATTACATCCCCTGACGTGTTTCAGGTTGCTCTATCTGGTATCAGGGTAGGATATTCAATGTGTGTGACATACTCCATACGGATGTACATCGAGTCCGGATGCCAAGCCGTGTGTCAACAAAGATGTGGACTAATCACGTCTGCAGAGTCTAGTAGTAGTAGGAAAACACCCATATCGCATCACCACTCCAACCTCACACCACCTCTATTCATCTACACACACCTCTCCGTCACGATCCTGGCCGTAGAGTTCCCCGACCATACCATCCTTACCTCGTCCTCCGTTACCCCTGGTCTCCCGCTGTTTCACGACGGCGCTTTCAACGCGTCAAATCAACCAACCAACCCAACTCGCGGGCGGAAAGCCCCTGGCTCATTAAGCCCAATTTACCCACGCCCCTCCCCCGTCTCCTCCGCCGTCTCCTCTTCCACCACCCCTTCTTGTACTCAACGGAGGCTATCGCTCAATAGCCCTGCTTGGGGGGATACACCTACAGCCTGCCCTTCGTGGGCTTGGTCCCTTTTGCTTTTATCTCTCATCCTGCCCGCGTGAACGTACGGTGAACTGTGAACGGTGATCGGCGATTGTCTGTCGAGATAGAAGCCAGAAATCATGGCGTACGTCAGACTACATATAGTTGCCTCCAAAATTTGCCCTATTTCCTACACTTGATTCCATTTGTCGTATATTTGTTTTATCAATGTCAATGGTATCCATGGTGCGGTTGCTGATTTTCACACCTGCAGCTCGAGCGGGTCGGGCAGTACCAACACCATCAAGGGTATGATAACAACTCCATGATCATTATTGTTCTCATTATTTATTCTCCCACCCTATGCCCTTGCAGTATACAATGCTTATGCTCATGCATCGATACAGTTGTTGCCAGATTCCGGCCCCAGAATAAAATCGAACTCGCCAGTGGGGGAGAGCCCATTGTCGAGTTCGACTGTGAGGATACATGCAAGATAAATGTAAACATCGAGCGTTCTTTTCTTCTCTTTATCTCTATATCCTTTCTCCCTCTCTGTTGTTTTATCTCATCAGATATAAACTAAACCTTGTTCTTCTGGAATAATAGTCCAAAGAGGCCGCGGGGGCCTTCACCTTCGACCGCGTCTTCGGCATGGACTCCCAGCAACAGGACGTCTTCGATTTCTCCATCCGCTCCACTGTCGACGATATCCTCAATGGCTATAACGGAACCGTCTTCGCCTACGGGCAAACCGGCGCTGGAAAGTCCTATACAATGATGGGTTCGGATATCGACGATGAAATAGGAAAGGGTATCATCCCACGTATCGTCGAACAGATGTTCGCCAGCATTCTTGCAAGTCCCGGAAACATCGAGTATACAGTTCGCGTGAGCTATATGGAAATTTATATGGAGCGCATTAGGGATCTCCTGGTGCCACAGAACGACAACCTCCCCATTCACGAAGAAAAGTCCCGCGGTGTTTATGTCAAGGGCCTGTTGGAAATTTACGTCTCCAGCGTGCAGGAGGTCTACGAAGTTATGCGCAGGGGCGATGCGGCGAGGGCTGTAGCTGCAACCAATATGAACCAGGAGTCTTCGCGGTCCCATTCGATTTTCGTCATCACTATCACGCAGAAGAATGTGGAAACGGGCTCTGCAAAGAGCGGCCAGCTATTCCTCGTCGACCTGGCGGGTAGTGAGAAGGTCGGGAAGACAGGCGCGAGCGGCCAGACACTGGAGGAGGCCAAGAAGATCAACAAGAGCTTGAGCGCGCTGGGCATGGTTATCAATTCACTGACAGACGGCAAATCGACGCATATCCCCTACCGTGATTCAAAACTTACGCGGATCCTGCAGGAGAGTTTGGGTGGTAACTCGCGGACGACTTTAATCATCAATTGCTCCCCCAGCAGCTACAACGATGCAGAAACAATCAGCACGCTCCGCTTCGGCGTACGCGCCAAGGCAATTAAGAACAAAGCAAAGATTAACGCTGAGCTCAGTCCCACAGAGTTGAAGATGTTACTTAAAAAGGCGCAGACGCAGGTTGTGACCTTTGAGACATATATTACCGCGCTCGAGTCGGAAGTTCAAATTTGGCGGACTGGGGAAACGGTACCGCGAGAGCGGTGGACGCCTGCTAGAACTGCTGATGGCCTGAGTAACATGCGGGCTGAAGCGCGGGGAACTCCTCGTCCAGGGACGCCGTCTCGCTTGCAGACAGATATCTCAAGATCGGAGACACCCAGCAGACCCGACTCGAGGATAGGCGAACGTTCCAGCACGCCTAGCATTCTGCTTGAAAAAGACGAGCGAGAGGAATTCCTACGACGGGAGAATGAGCTGCAGGATCAACTCGCGGAGAAAGAGACGCTTATTGCTAACACAGAGAAGGATCTCATAGAGAAGAAAGAGGAGTTAAAATTTCTCAAGGAGAATACGATCCGGACTGGTAAGGATAATGAGAAACTTAACACCGAGGTCAACGAGCTACGGATGCAGTTGGAGAAGGTCTCGTATGAGAGCAAGGAGGCTTCTATTACCATGGATACGCTTAAGGAGGCCAACTCCGAACTCACTGCGGAACTCGATGAGCTGAAGCAGCAACTTCTCGATGTCAGAATGAGCGCCAAGGAAACCAGCGCCGCTTTAGATGAGAAGGACAAGAAGAAGGCCGAGCGCATGGCTAAAATGATGGCTGGGTTCGATCTGGGGATGAACGTGTTCTCGGACAACGAACGGAAGATTCAGAAGCTGGTTGAGCGGGTGGAGGCGCTGCAGGCATCCAACAATGCTGGGGAACCCATTGCAGCCGATGACCTTATTGAGTTCAGGACCAGCCTGGTCGAGGCGCAAGGATTTGTTCGCCAGGCGGAGTTGACTGTGAACGACCGAAGCACCTACAAGGAGTTGCCGGACAACAAACGGGTGGAGCTCGAGGACCGTATCACAGAGCTTCAACAACGGTATGAGGAGGTACTCGAAAATGGTCTGAGCAAGGACGACGTAGAAACGATCAAGACTCGTCTGGGCCAGGCATATGAGGACCGACAGGAACATGAATCGAAGATGGTCGAGGAGCTTCGAAACGAATTAACACGACGGGGCGAAGAACTAGAACGATTGCGACAATCTCTTACCGAAGCCCAATCTCGTGGTGGGCCTGTCAATGGCGCTCCCGGTGCCAATGGCAGCGGCGGGCCCACCGTTAACAGCAAGACGCTACAGCAGCAAATCGCAGACTTTGACATCATGAAGAAATCGCTAATGCGAGACCTGCAAAACCGATGCGAGCGGGTAGTGGAGCTTGAGATCTCACTCGACGAGACCCGCGAGCAATACAAGAACGTGTTACAGTCGTCGAACAACCGGGCGCAGCAGAAGAAGATGGCGTTCCTTGAGCGGAACCTGGAGCAGCTGACGCACGTGCAGCGACAACTTGTGGAACAGAATGGCAGCTTGAAGCGCGAGGTGGCGATTGCGGAGCGGAAGCTGATCGCACGCAATGAGCGCATTGAGAGCCTTGAAAGCCTTTTGCAGGATAGTCAGGAGAAACTTACGGCGGCGAACCATCGGTATGAATGAACCTCTTAATATCCGTATGTAAAACAAAACGTGCATAGCTAACTTTTTATCTTCCTCATGAACAGCTTCGAAGCGCAACTCACAGCCCTCAAGGAGCGTCTGGAAGCAGCCAAGGCAGGTTCAACACGTGGCCTCCCATCCTCAGAGGCCGGGGCATTCAGCTTTGGCGGGTCTCGGATAGCCAAACCTCTCCGTGGCGGCGGAGGAGCGGCCGACTCGAACGGCGCGCCCGTGAATCCAACGCTCTCTGGCCTGCAGTCGCAGGATGCCTCCGGGTCGGGTTCGGGGGGCGTCAAGCGCACCAGCTGGTTCTTCGATCGGCGATGATGATGAACCAGGATTCGCTGTGGCCGGTTTGGCCGCCCCTGAACGGGATGGCGCTGTTTGATGTAGGTCGCGATGAGGCTGCGGTGACCCAGTCGGTGTTTTTTATGTTCTATGTGATGTTGCCGCTGGTGATGTCGTCGGCATCTCCGTCGGTGCGAGGGAGGAGATGAATCTATTTTTTGTGAGGGGAGTGGAGAACGGCGGAAGGCGGAAGGCGGAAGGCGCAACAGCTTGTTTCGTTGTCAGTTTTTCCCTGGTGAGTGTTGTGGCGGTTGTGGAGCGTACGCAGGCTTTAGTTCCGGCTTCACGATGGTTGTTTCATTGTAGATAGATTCACTTTTATTCCCTTTCATTTGTCATTTCCCCCCCTTGTCTCCCCCTCTTTCACACCGTTGTCGTTCGGATTTGGCTGCCCTCTTTTTTGGCTCATTTTTGGACTTCTATCACATCACGGACTAGAGCTTCTCTACCGTTATTTATTATCTTCCAAAACCATGATGATTTTTCTTTTCTTAAATAATGTGGACGAAGGATATTTCCTATGTTTTCGTGTTAGTGTTCCTATTATCTACCTCTAGCGTCTAGAATACAATCCAAGATAGATAGTTTATAGTCAGTCAGATTTCTATGTTTCGATATCGATGTCATTGTTATCGCTTCTTTGCAGAGCTTGTTGACGTCACATGATAAGGGTGCCCAGGTCCAAGTCTCCTCATGCGGGGAGAGGCGCCAGGGCTGACACACCAACCTTGATAGACATCAACGTCGCGATATCCATCCTGCACTCGGGGCTGGCCTGGCTCATCCGCTCACTCAAGATAGCATACTACATACGCTTTTCAACTACAATTCACTGGAATTGCATTATTGTGCATAGATCACCAAATTATCACGCTGTGTCTATACCATGGGCGCGGGCCAGTCCAAGGAGGTCGCTGCGGAGGCTGTCGACCACGAGAAGCAGGCGATTGCAAATCGCATGTCCAAGTTGGATGTGGCGGGGAGGGTACAGGAAGGCCTGGAGCCGGGCTATGTCTGCATTGATGAGGAACGTGAGTACAGCACATCCATCCCAGGCTTGTAACAACATTCTCAATGCCAAACGGACGGCTGATGGTGTCATACCATCTATATATAGCCCCGGTCTACTCCTCGTCGAGAAGGAAGATCGTTTTGTCCATATCAGAGACGAAGCGTTGGGAGAAGGAATTGCTGGCAGACCCCAAGGTAATCGACAAGTAACATGCTACATTCATTCAGACTATATTTGGATATATAATATTAATATTTCCATAGAACCGCCTCGCCTTATCCGCTCTGTCCGCCCACTCCCCCACGACCATCATAGCCAACCACGCGGCAGAAATTGCGGATACCCAGGTTTTCAACATTAAGATCCCGCTCGAAGGCTCGCCTATCACCAACCAGCGCTCTTCCGGCCGCTGCTGGCTGTTCGCGTCGACCAACGTGTTCCGCGTGGCTCTGATGAAACTGTACAATGTGAAGAGCTTCGAGTTGAGTCAGGCATATCCATTCTTCTGGGATAAGATGGAAAAGGCCAATTGGTTCCTGGAGCATGCCATCGACACGGCGGGTGAACCGTTGGATGGCAGGTTGGTACAGAGTCTGATGTCAAGTCCCATGTCGGATGGCGGCCAGTGGGATATGGTCACGAATTTGGTTGGGAAGTATGGATTGGTAAGTTTCATGTTTCACTAGAGCCCACTACGTTTATAAAACCACGGGGATTAATTTGAGAGGTACGTAGGTTCCCAAAGAGTTGTACCCTGATTCCTATAATGCGAAGAGCAGCTCGTTCCTAGGCAAGCTCGTCACCACAAAGCTGCGTGAGGATGCACTTATCCTGCGTAAAATGGCAATGAGCGAGGATCCGTCCGCCAGGGCCTCCATCGGTGACGCGAAGAAAAGGTTTTTACAAGAAATCCATTCAATTCTGACCATTTTACTTGGACCGCCGCCATCCCCTCGAGAGAAATTTAACTGGGAGTATTACGATGCGAATGGCAAATTTCACAAACTATCCATGACGCCCTTGGAATTTGCATCGAGTCTTTCAAGTCGTGAAGGGCTCAGGGCATGTAAGGGGACGGACGTGAATGAACTTTTTAGCTTGGTCAATGATCCAAGGAACCCCTACGAACGGCTATTAACTGTGGATCGGCTAGGCAATGTTGTCGGCGGCCACCCGGTAACTTATGTCAATGTTAATATGGAGGTTAGTGTTATTTTTTTACTCCGCCAAGTAACGAATCGTTTATAGGAGTGCTTACAAAACATATTCCCGTAGACAATGAAAGCCGGCGCGATCGCCATGCTCAAAGCGGGCATCCCTGTCTTCTTCGGCAGCGACGTGGGGAAATACTCCGATTCCTCATCGGGAATCATGGATACTGCCTTATACGATTACTCTCTTGCCTTCAACGTCAATCTAGGCATGAGCAAGGCCGATAGGTTGCAAACGGGCGAATCATCCATGACACATGCCATGGTCCTGACGGCCGTACACATTGGGTACGACGGCAAGCCTGTGCGCTGGCGTGTGGAGAACTCATGGGGCGATGCCAAGGGCGACAAAGGCTGGTTCGTTATGACAGATAAATGGATGGATGAGTTTGTGTATCAGGTTGTGGTTGATCCGCGGTTTGTGAGCCAGGGGGTGAGGGATGTGTTGAAGCAGGCGCCGCTAAAGCTACCGCTGTGGGATCCGATGGGAGCCCTGGCTTGAGTGATATGATTTACAGTTATGATTGCGATATGATATCTCCGATTACCGCCTCTGGTGGTGTTTTCAAGGTCATCTGTGGAGTCGTTCGGGGTTTCTTTATATATGTTTTAGCGATTTATACCCTTCTACTCGATTGATTGGTTTTAAAGAGACTGGTGTTCGGAAGCCCCTGCCAGGCGAGGCGTCTTTGCTATTATATATCGTCATCATTCCTGCCAGAGCTTCCGGCTCATGCGCTCTTCGTCTTAGTGTTTCGATAGTGAGCGGGGAGTATTGAACAATATGGTTACTAATTAGCTTCTATTCAAGTAAGTTACTCTGTAGCTGAATTACTTCATATCTGCTCTTAATTCGAAACACCATCAATTTCTTAAGTAGAGTTGCGCAAACGCAGCTAACTCACTACCCCGCTTACATCAGCTCTCCCAGGCCCCGCGATCACATGCCTGTCGCCTATTTTCTCGACTCCACCAGAGCTCGACAACAAGACTTCCATACAACTAACAGCTCGCAAGAACTTAACACACGCTTAATGAAAAATCTCGTCTCCCAGCTATCGAGCAGGCTGTCCGATCCATTACTCTCTTTTGCAGCTACAGATTTGCTCAGCATTCCCTTCCCGTCTACCTTCTTGTCCTTTTAGCCTACCTCTTCCTCCTCCGTGTCCCGCCTCTATCCACAGTGAGGTCGCGAGCTTCCTAACACCAGGCGGAGTCATAAATCATAATGGGATCCTAAATTCCAAAGTACAATGAGCTGGTTGAGCTCAAGCAACGCCGTACTCCATCTACTGTGCCTGTCCCGTATCCGCGGCCCGCTGTATTCCGGATCTACAAGAGCGGTGCCACTGGCCTCGAGGAAGGCACATTGCCTATAAAAGCTGAGTGCTGGAGAGGTATTCCTCGTAGTAGCCATGGGGAAGCCTCCAGCAGTTATCATCATTGCGAGGTTAGTGCGATTTGTATTGTACCTCCTACTTGTTTCTCGCCTTGCTGCCCAACGCTAGGTGGGGGTGAGGGGTGAGGGGTGTATTTGCTAATGGAGCATCAGGCATGGCGCCCGGTTGGATGCGGTGGACAAACAGTGGCATCTAACATCACCTACCCCTTACGATCCTCCTCTTACATATGGCGGTTGGAATCAAGCCCGCGCACTCGGTATTCGGATAGGCAACCTGCTTAAAGCTAGAGAAGAACCTGCCACCCCTCAATCATCCAACGCATATGGAAATAACAGCGTGGAGGATAAGGCGGTGGTAGCGGGGGGTAACAATGGCGAGGTTAATCAATCGAGCACACCGAGACAGGCCAGAAAGCAGAGAATAATCATCCATACATCTCCCTTTCTCCGCTGCGTGCAAACCGCCATCGGAGTGAGTGCCGGCATGAGGCTAAGCAAGAATTCTCCTCTGGGCCGCAGTCAATCTTCACCGTATAAACATCACCGGTTGCATTCAGGCTCCCCCGTCACGCGAGGTAGCGACTCCAACCAGCTTTCGGCTATCCCAGAACCGAGCATTAGCCTCCCCCTCTCCAGGCTAACCATAGAACCGACTGAAACCACCTCCCCGAAATACAAACTTCGGCTTGATGCATTTCTCGGTGAATGGCTCTCTCCGGACTACTTTGAGCAGATTTCCCCTCCCCCAGGTTCTGTGATGATGATTGCGGGTGCGAAAGCGGAACTTCTGCGTCGTGGAGAACCAATCGAAGCTGGTCTGGAAGCTGGTGGGAAATCAATGTTTGGCCACTTTCCGGGGGGCTGGACTAACCCGTTTACCAGCGGCGCGACCGAGCATCATGAAGATGAAACTGGCGATGGGAATCGAAAGGACGGAGCAGCCTTCAAGCAGACAGCACCCAAGGCTTATGCGCTTGCGCATAGGAATCGTTCCGGCAGCTTCGATACGGGTGCAAATGGTGGTGTTAAGCCAACGGGGGTTGGTATTTCGAAAATTCAAACAGACCTCCCAGCAGGCTATTCAGGATACGTTCCTCCCGTGCCCACTTATTCTATTTCCCCGTCGGACCCTATTCCCGCCGGGTACGTATCTCATGCCCGTGATGCGTGTGTTAACGTCGATTACCAGTGGGACAGCATGCGCGAACCCCAAAATTGGGGCAATGGGGGCGAATATGGTGAAGAATGGAGCGCTATGCACGATAGATTTCGCAACGGGCTCCAACGCATGATAGACTGGTACAGATCTGACGGCCCAAGAATTACTAATACTTCCGAGGCGACTAGAGAGGATGGGGACGGGGAAGAACAGGAAGATGATACGGAGACTGTTTTAATTCTAATCTCTCATGGAGCTGGCTGCAATGCGCTCATTGGTGCACTAACGGGGCAGCCAGTCTTGCTTGATGTTGGCATGACTTCACTAACCATGGCAGTCAGGAAACCTGAAGCCGTAGAGCCGTCTAGCCAGGGCACCGAAGCGGTAACCACTTCATATGGAAAAGAAGACTCCAGGTCGAAAGAGCTGGCAGCCGTGTATGAGATGAAATTCGTTTCCTCAACAGAACATCTCCGCGCAGGTACCAACTCCTCACGCTCATCGTCACCCCAAGCCTCTTCGCCGAGAGTTCTCCCATCCCCAATTTCCTCCTACCGCCATCGGTTCGGATCTACTTCCGGCTCCATCAGCTCGCAAGAAAATTTTATCATCGGGGATTCCATTATTCGAAAACCAAGTAACTCAAAAGTGCCAGGCACGCCATACTTTCGCGGATCTTCTGCAAGAAAGCCGTCATCACCAGGACTTTGGGGCTCTGTGTCAACAACAACATCCGTCGACCCGGCTGAATCAGCGGACGATATCGTTCCCAGTTTCGAGGATCCAAAACCAAGCGCCAGAGATAATGCCTCGGACGAGACGACTAGTCAACGACCTTCGAGATCGCTCTCCCAGCATGGTCTATGGGGCAGCGTTTCGCTCCCAGAGCGTGAGCCGCTGAGCAAACGTCGATGGACAATGAGTGAGCGGAATCCTTGAGAGTAGATTTATTTTTTATTCATCTTCTTTATTAAATTATATTGCTTTTCTGTTGGGCACTTACTCCACTTCTCGATTTGTTTTTTTCCGCCTGAGGTTATATTCTGACACCTTTGCGAGCTCAACTCTCTCTATTTGCTTGGCTGTTTACGGCCGCTACTCTATATCGATATATATGGATAATAGGGAAGTACTAAAGCGAGTTTTTCCGGGATCTTTTCTCATTTTCACTTTCCTCCCCTGCCTCAAATACTTGCCCTTTTCCTTTTTCTGCTTTCTTTTTCCCTAGGTTTGGCATTTTCGAGCATTTGTGATATTCCCAAGCTGCTTTCTACTATGTTTTCCTTTAGCGATGCGTTTATTTGGCTGATGGGAGTCTGATTGGGACTCATGGGGATTACTTGGAGCTACTTTTTTTTTTCTTTTTTTTCTTTTATCTTTTTTTATATTCCCTTGGATAATGAATGTGACGCGTTCATGCACCTGGCACGGCGGCATGAAATATAACCTATACCTACGTATCAGTTATGTTAATTTAAAAGTCTCAATAAATAAAAAAACTCATGGTGGGATGCTACTGGGGGTGACACAGCCCTCCTCAAATTTGAGAATAAATATCAAACTTAGGTCTGGTTGTATGTAGTTGGGAATGGGATTATTTTTACGAATGAATCAATGAATATGAGGCACAGCTCGTCAGAGCCAACAGTTGCAGCGGAAGAATATTGGTGGTATTGGTGGTGTTCAAAGAAAGAGACAGCAAATAAATGCATGGGAGGAGGGGCGCGGGCAAACCAATAGTCATCATGTTGCTGGTTGATAGATAACCCTTGCTCCGGATATATCTCATACATATATATTGCTCCATAGACATACTTCGCACTTCGCTCGTTGTTGGGCAGTCAAAGAACAACAGTTTCTTTGACACTCCTAATCCACACCGCAATAATCCGATTTCTTCAAGCCGTCCTAGATAGACCAAGCCGTCCACAGCACCCAGAACGCCCCCGCGATAGTCTGATTGGGACTGATCTGAACACTTAACTTATCATGTCGCCCACCGAAGTGGCGGGGCTCTCGACAACCTACGACTGCGGCCGAACAGGAACGCCAGACCTCCGCCTGCTACATTACAACGACGTCTACCATGTCGAGTGAGTAAACCCATTCCTCTTAATTATCATTATCATTTGCATATAACCAAACCGCAGTAGCTAACTCAAAACTACTAGAGCCGGCTCTGCAGAGCCCATTGGCGGCACCCCGCGATTCCAGACCCTGATAAACTACTACCGCAACCATCCCAGATTCGCCGGCCAGCCGCCGCTCCTCACTTTCTTCTCGGGAGATGCTTTCAACCCCAGCCTCGAGAGCACTGTTACAAAGGGCCGGCACATGGTGCCGTTCCTCAACCAGGCCGGTACTGATGTTGCGTGTGTGGGGGTAAGCAGCTTTATATACCTATGTCGTTAGAGCAAAATTTCCCCTCCCTTTCCCTCCTCTTTCCCTTGGACTATTACATAGCTTGGATATATTGTATGGACTAAAGGATTTCACCGATTGACAGAACCACGACCTAGACTTTGGCGTTGAGCAGTTCGAACATCTGAGGGACCAGTGCAAGTTTCCATGGTTGCTGGCGAACATGCTGGACCCCGCATTGGGTGAGGGGGTGCCGCTGGCCAACTGCCCAAAGACGCACATGTTGGAGTCTAACGGTATAAAGGTTGGAGTTATTGGACTTGGGGAGAGGGAGTGGTAAGGAAAATGAGAAAAATTATCATGGTTTTTTTTTTTCTTTTTTTTTTTTTTTTTTTTTCTATTTATGTTCATTCTTGATACAATTTGACTGACACGTAGTTATTTGACAACTTTATGTTTAGGCTTGATACAGTCAACGCACTCCCACCTATCATCTACAAGTCCGCATCGGCAACGGCAAAGGAACTAGTCCCCGACCTGCGCGCACAGGGCGCCGACCTCATCGTCGCCGTGACCCATCAGCGGGAACCGAACGATAACAAATTGGCCACAAAGACGCCGACAGGTCTCATTGATATAATTCTAGGAGGGCATGACCATTTCTACGGACACAGCCTTATAAAGTCAACCCATGTACTCCGGTCGGGCACGGACTTTAAACAACTAAGCTACATCGAAGCATGGCGGAAGACGGACGGTGGCGGCTGGGACTTCTCTATCACCCGCCGCGATGTGGTTCGAGCAATCCCGGAGGATCCTGCCACGGTCGAGCTGGTGGCCAAATTGACTTCAGCACTGAAAGCAAAGCTGCAGAAACCAGTCGGTTATACGGCGAACCCACTGGATGCGCGGTTCACGACGGTGCGGAGGAAGGAGTCCAACATTGGCAATTTCGTATGTGACCTTATGCGCTTCCATCACAACGCGGAGTGTGCGATGATGGCATCGGGTACTATTCGTGGGGATCAGATATATCCTCCCGGACCACTGAGGGTGAAGGATATTCTCAACTGTTTCCCCTTCGAGGACCCAGTGGTGGTGTTGCGTGTGAAGGGGCGGGCGCTGAGAGCCGCGTTGGAAAATGGCGTTTCCGAACTACCGGCCCTCGAAGGGCGGTTCCCCCAGGTGTCAAACATCCAATATGGATATACACTTTCCGCACCACCTGGATCCCGCATTGCCTTTGTTAAAGTGGGCGGGAAAGATCTCGAAGATGACAGGCTGTACACACTCGCGACTCGCGGCTATATGGCGCGGGGTAAGGATGGGTATACGGCACTTCTTGGAGAGTCTGAGGGGGGGGAAGCTGAGGAGATAATCTCTGAGGAAAACGGGGTTTTGATCAGCACAATTCTTCGACAGTATTTCCTCAGTCTCAAAGTACTTGGCAAATGGAATCGGTTGGGCCCGAGTTTGCATCGTCACTGGGACTCAGTGAACGAACGCTGGCACGGGCCTGGCTGGATGGAAGCCATCTCTCCGCTTGCCTCTCCAGAAGAGCAGCCCAAGAAACCAATCCCGATTCCAATTGTAGGCGGTAAAGAAAATCCAGAAAAACTTTCCAGTAGCTTTCACTACGAGAGCGCCAATCCACGACATAAACATCAACCAGGCAAAGCAGCGGATCAGCTCTCACGCCGAGACCAGCCAGATGACTATGACAGCGGCAGCACCAGCGAGAGTGAGAGCGCCATGGATTCTGAATCTGACTCTGAGCCGGAAATTCTAAGCCGGCCTCGCAACTATGTAACCACGGCTGCTTTTTCTGTCGAAGATGCAGACCACCGGGAGGTATTGGCTCGACATTTTGTGCGGAAATGGCGAGAAAGGGCCGGGCTTGACCCTGACAGGGTGCAGCCAGTAGACCACATCACGAATGGAATTCCACCAACGTGGACACGGGCCATTGCACCGGTGCTGGAAGGAAGAATTGTCCAGATCGATAAGAAGAAAGCCTGAAACGAAGTTAAGTTTAAAACTTTGAACTTAAGAGGCCATGGGACGCTGGGGCGAAGTTAATGAGATCATGATGTTTAATTTAGAAAGGGGGCGGGGAACCTGGACATTGGATAGAGCGGACTTTATCAAGGTTTTACGGGGGATAGGGACCGGTAGCAGAAAAAGAAAGGAAAAAAGAAAGGAAAAAAAAATAACGGTGAAGAAAAAGGAAATAAAAAATTAGATCTTGGGCCGGGTCAGAGAGCTCTGGGATAAAGCTAAAAGGCTAGGATACGAGTGTGATAGGCGGGTATTGATCGGAGTTCCATCACGACCTAGGCTTCTTGGGCATGCTTGAGTTCAGTTCTTTTCTTTTCTTTTTTTTGTTTTCAGTTTTTGTGATTTCCCAGCGCAATTTTGTTTCTCAGATGTCGGGTTGGATGGACTTTTCATAGATATCTAGAATTCATGATTCCAGGTTACCGGTTACCAGATCCCTGGATATTCCTGCCACGCCACTGACGGATACTCTGCACCTTCACCATGGTTGAAGAACAATATGAAGCAGAATATAGGCACAATAACAATCATAAATAGCATCTTCAGACTTTTTTCCCTCGTTTCCCGGCTGATGAGAATCCCCAACTTCCAACTTCCAAGTTCCCAGCTAACCCAACTAAGGTTTGCGCCGTCTTGCGCCGTCTTGCGCCGCCAGCTGCAGCAGCTCCCGATTGGCATCAGCGTGAAGTTTCTTGAGCCGTCGACCTTCGGCAGCGCGTGAACAAATCCCCCCAGCCAATGCCTGCAAAGCTGTGCCAACCAGACCCAGAATGATGCTACGCTGTGGCTCCCCCTGGGGCGGGCAGATCCTCAGGCTCTCGAACCTCGTGTGTCTAATCTGTACGGATCTGTACTATGTCAGCCAGATTGTGGCGGTCTTCTTTGTTTGGGAGCCCAGTTCCTCCCCAGGCCTATCACCGGCTGCATCACCCGTTTAAAGTTGTGTGCCATGCCGCCCCCCCTTTGAAAAGTTGGTAAAACGCATGTATCTAACATGTTATCTTGGCCTGCAGATACATCGTACAGCGCCGTCGGCCGATGTACTGCGCAGGTTGGCCTTGGCCCCCTAAGCTCACCAACGAACTAACCTGATAACATACTAACGGGCCATGGCGTTGCAAAACCCCCCAACCAAGCCAAACCCTTTCTTCTGCCGGAGCATGCTAGCATCTTGCTAGGGCGAGTTCTCCGAACTGATCCCAGGTTCTCCCAGCCCGTTCAGCCTATAAAATAGCAGTCCATCGTTTCGGGGCAAACGCCGCCGCTATGACAAGTTTTGACATAACTCTGGTGGGCGTGGGCGTGTGGGCGGTCTGCTTTAAACAAACAGCTAACATTCATACTGCCCCCCGTCATCGATTCAAAATAATAAAAAATAAGAAAAGGTTCCCCACTGCAAAGCCGGTTCCCGGGCTTCGGGACTCCCTCAGGCTTTATAAATTAGCTCCTCTCGCATTCGTCGCGGACTCTGCACACCTCCCGCCATCAATCAACAACAAAGTATCCCACCGACTCTCTGCACACCTGTCTTCCTGATAAGCAATCGGCAATAGAACAAAAGAGTACTCTTTCTTTGCTTTTGACTTGCTTATGCCATTTTAATTCTAATATTTTCTTCTCGGCATTTCCGATTTCGCGTGAAATTCGGATCCATGCACAGCAACATGGAGGTGGACAGCGAGAGGATCTCAGACCGCAGCATGGTCGAGGTTGATGAAGTACGACCTCCCTCTCCCCTCCGCCTCCCCCCATTAGTGGGGGGGTTTATCGTTCATTCATTTGAACTTGAATGAATATCCGCGCTCTGAACTACGCTCCCAGGAATCGCACTGATATCAGATTGAGCCAGTCTTCTGCAGAACACAGAGCAACACTGAGTGAGGAACTGTACGCCATCCCTTCTGTTTGTTTCTCTTCTCCGAACTTCCCATCTGTCTCCTTTTGGTATGCAAATATATATATATATATATTTACGACGGTGACCTTTTTTTGCTCATTGTATAAATCAAGGCTGGACTTTACCGAATCTCTCCATTCCTCCATCATCAACTACGAGTGGAAAAATGGTCGACGGTACCGGGAGGGAAGTGCGTAAACCTTTTCCTTCATATCTTTGATCCCCGCAGCTACCCATCCAAGTTTACCGACGTCTGGAGCTTCGGGGCGCATTTGAATATCTTATATATATCTGTGTATGCATGTATAGGTAGATTGATCTGACGGGGCGTATATGCAGGCTACAAATTCCCTAACGACGAACGGGAACAGGATCGGCTCAACCTCGTCCATTATGCCATTTACTATCTGTGCGACGAGAAATTATTCCTGGCACCGTTCGACCCGGACGGAAAGAGAATATTAGACACGGGCACGGGAACGGGCAAGTGGCCGATTGAAATGGGTACAGTTGCGGGAATGTTCCTTGGTTATAAGTTTGCGGCTGTTATTATAAGTTTTGCTGTTTACTAACTCCTGTGTGATAATGACTGAAGGGGATTTATATCCATCAGCAGATCTGGTGAGTACTTCCACAAGGCTATCATTTCGGGATTTTTTGCTGGCAAAGGACAACCTGTTGGAAAAAAAAAAAAAACTAATTGTTGCATAGACTGGAGTCGATTTGAGCCCGATACAGCCTCGATGGTAAGGAACTTCTTCGATTGTCTTTCCTGCTCTATTTATCCAGATCTAATCCGTATGCAGGACGCCGCCGAATGTCAAATTTATAGTTGAGGATCTTGAGGAGGATTGGATAGAAACGGAATTATACGACTTCATACACTGCCGGTACCTAATGGGATCGATCAAAGATTGGCCACGATTGGTGAAGAAGTTTTATCAGTTGAGTTAACCCAACCCTGACATAGAGATACGCATAACTATCTATATAACGTTACTTTTTTTGCTAATCAGCACAATAGACATCTAAAACCCGGCGGCTGGGTAGAATTCAAAGACTCCACGTCCACCATATTTTCCGAAGACGGCACTGTCACGCCCGGCTACAAAGTAGGCGAAATGCTTCGGAATTTAAGGTTGGCGTCCGAAAAGATAGGAATAAACATGGACCATGCCCCGTCGCTCAAGGGCTGGATGGAACAGGCCGGATTTACCAATATCGAGCAGCGCGCAATGAGGCTGCCTATAGGCACGTGGCCGAAGAATAAACGCTTGGTCAGTAGAACCTACAACCCTCCCAGCATTTATTCTCTCTTTTCTGGCCTCTCAATCTGATCCTCCCATTTCTGACTGTAAATGCTACTGCAGAAACTTATCGGGGCCATGATGGCGTCGCATTATCTCGAGGGGGTGGAGGCATTCACGCTCATTCCATGTACAGAGATATTGGGCTGGAGTCCAGCAGCGGTTGACGAACTGAACGCGCAGGTCCGCGCTGCTGTGCAGACGAAGGGAGTCCACCCATTGCATCACTAGTGAGTTCCAAGTTTTTTTTTTTTTTTTTTCCCTTGAATTAACCGCTACCGATTTTCCTCAGCGTTGTCAACATGGTTCATTGCTGACATTGGAGACAATAGTTATGTGGTTTGGGGTCAAAAACCAGCAACTTAAACAGGATATGACTGGGAAAAAAAAAAAAAGAAATTGAAAATGAAATAAAGAAACTCCATGCGCAAAATCTACGCTCATATGCGTATGCGCTTTTACGCACAGTAGCTGTCTGATAACAAAAAGGCCAGCAGTTCCTGAATGAATTTCCTATGTCGTCGTCGTCGGAGGCCCCTCTTGTAACGATCGGCGTATGCGTTGCTGTTTTCGCAATAATGGGCACGGTTCGATCCTTATTTTGTTTCACTTCTAGCATATGAGAAGGCGCATGTCGCATTTCACAGCGAGCTTTTTGGTTTTTTATGTTTATTTTTATTTTTGTTTCCCCTCGTTTTATTTTACCACTGGTTTCTCTTTACCGACGTTTGGAAGGATCTGGACATAAACATGGAGTTCGGTAACATCCATCCGATGAAAACAAATTGCGCGCAAGCTTCTTCAAAACTACAGAAACAGAAAGGAGGGAAGGCAGGAGGAAAGGGGGAAAAAAAAGAAAAAAGAAAAAAGAAAAAAAAAATCAATAAAATAAACGCAAAACGCAAAAAGGAAAAATGTTCATTGACTGATTGGCCCCTCCCAACGCTCCCAGGCGAAAACTGATCCCGACACTCTGTTTCCCTGACGGAAGAGCACTAGCTACAGAGCTAACGTTATTTTTCGCCTCGCAAGCACAAGCACAGGCGTCGGTGCTATGCCAATTAATACCAGCAGTAGGGGTAAGCATTAGCTTGACCTGACTGCGGGCACCAACACCCAAAAGCCCCGCAAAGGCGTGGTATCATATGTATGCTAATAATACAGAGGGTACTACAGAATTCCAGAGCTAAGGGGGGAAACCGCTGTTGAAAGTTCCGGAATTTCGGCAGAGATAATATTGAGGGGCGTGGTTGTATATGTAACAATTCCGTACATAGTATTCAATTAACTTCTAATGACAATAATGAAATGATAAAGAAGGACATTGCGTTGCGGGCGACGCAGAAATTTGGGCCATCCGCGCCCCCTGCAACACATAATATTATTATTTTCTCACTCCTTCCCCTCTTCGCTCCCTCCCTCCAGTCTGTCCTCTGTACGGAGTACGAAAGTTACCAACCCAACTACAGCGTAAGGCCGGATCGATCTACTAGCATGTTAGCCTGGTCTTCGCTGGGCAGCCCTGGCCCCAACGGACGCAGACCCCAGCCTTGGAACCTCCTCTGGGCTCTTGCCCACGACGCCCGCCCGCAGCAGGCCCATGTCCAGTGCTCCAGGCAACCGCTCTCGCAGATAGAAGCCCCGACCAGATCTTTGACCAGGGACATGACCAAAACCTGCCGAGGCTGGCCACTCATATTCGTCCATCTCTGCTGGTGCGGAAAGGGCCCCATGACCATCACTGGCTCCGGAAACTACCCCTTCAAAGGGCTTATAAGTTATGTACAGTACATGTACAATCAAGCCTGGACTGGCTGCCCCCTTGTCACTGCTGAACGGGATGTGCATGTCCCGTAACTACAAATGGGAGTCGATAACTTTTCATGGGAGTTCGAGTCGGTGTGTTGATGTAGAGTAAAAGTAACGGCAAAGCCTTAGGCGGAACGCCCTGGCACATGGTGCTGTACGTCGGTGTTGCTGGATGTATCTGTCCTATCCATGAAACATCCACGAATTGACAAAACCCCGCCCGACTGGGTCGGAGCAGCTGGCGGTCCCCATCGACCGATACTGGGCGGGATATTGCAGACGGGTTGGACCGAGCTTTTTGCTTCCAAACTGCTGGGTGGGTGTTGTCTGCCGAGTACTCTGTACCCTGCAGTTCTCACTAACGAAGCTAAACACGCTCTTAAATCTGGTTGTGGTTGGCTGGAAGTCGAGGAAAGGAGGGAGCGGGTGAAACTTCCAGACCGCCGGGAACAAAATCCACAGGCGGATGTTACGGTGCCAGTATCCTGGGAATAGCAGCAACGTGTCATATCGGCTGCATATCTACCCGTCCCTTTTGGACACTTGGTCATGATAACTTAATCCTAGCTAAGTTACGATGGAGCTAGCGCACTGATATTATGTCAAAGTAATTCAGCGATTGGAGCACAGGGCTGTTCATTAACTCTCGTCATAATTGCTGTAGTTCACGTTTCTATCGTCTAGAACAATCCCATAGGATCCCTTCTACACACCGTTAACCATGAGCCAGCGGCAGTTTTCAAGTAGGCGGAGATCCTGAGCCCGGATCCCGGCGCAACGGGAAGGCCTATGCCTCATATCTCGCTTGGACCCTTGCCAATGCCCGTGTCAATCACTCCAATTCGCCGAGCGTTTAGTGCTACGGGGGAGAGGATGTGGAAGCATGGAGCACTATAAGATATTTGAATGAACAGTCAAGCGTTGGTGGATTTCTATGGTAACGAGACCATGATATGCACGATAAGTTTAAGGGATTTCCCAGGTCCCATTGCATAAAGGACCGCTGGAAGGTGGCATGTTACTCCCATTCGCAGACACCAAGGGCTGAAGGTTTCCTGAGGCCCGGCGTACATTGTACCAGGGGTATTTGCAGCGTGCTATCCCAAGGGTTCTATAGTTCTGTAGTTACGGTCGGGTTCCGGGAAGGCCTTGTACCCACCCACGGTGTCAAGATAAAAAGCCTATTAATTCAGAGTCATGTGTTGGCACAGCTTTCAATTCAGCTCCAGGCATTCTGGGGTTATGTGGTGCAGATACGTCATGTCACCTTATCCTCGTCAACTCTGTGCCGTGTGGATTGCGGGTTTGAGAGACCAAGGCCTTCCTCTGATTTTCCAACAAGCGAATATCCGCTCCACCATCAAAAATTAATACATGGAGTGGAAATTGAGCGTGCTAATAGCAACCAACCATTGATTTGACGGGCGTAGTCGGTACTAGAGATTGGAGACTTAATCTGACCCAAAACTTGGTAAATGATGGGATCGCGGGTTGCCGGTGCACAATTTTTCAGGGTAAGGAGCGCTGAGATACTTTTCTTCCAGGTAGTTTGGATTCCCGTACGTCGAATGATGGAGGCCTGTCTGTCCAAGGGTGGTACATTAGCATATGATAAGGCCCTGGGTTGATGATCATGGCCATAGTTTGCTTCCATTGATGGGAATGCGCGTTTCGCGATCCAAGTTTGGGGTGTATGATTAATAGTGGCGGCATATGTATCTATTGTTGCATATAATGTTTCATCGGGGGAAATCTTTCTTTTTTTTTGTCATTTATTCTTTCGTCTTTCATTTCAAAATGTTGACCTGGTCTACCACAAGTCCCTCTGCCGTGGGGAGATCATTGAATTCAGTTGCAATGTTCTTATATCAGCTAGTTAGAAAAGTAGCTCTAGCCCATCTATCAATCCCTATATCTTTGGTGATGTTGTTTGAGGCTGTAACATTGTTGTTATTTAAGTTACTGATATCGATAGCTATAGTACCTGGATACAGGAATTCATTTCGTTTCTGCATGAAGGTTCCAGTCCGCGAATGTACGGTGTATCATCTATCAGTTGACTTTAGCTGGATGAGGAGAATATGACTCGAGTTTAGATTGATCCGTAGGGTACCAATAATGACGTGATATTTTGAATGCTGCAGTAACAACCCAGAGCTCAAGCAGCATATAGGCCAGCCGCTGCAATGGTCAATGATCATGGATGTGCACGTCGCTGCTTGGAATCGCGTAAGAAAATCCAAACCCCGCAAGAAATAAAATGCCTTTCATCCATATATGCAGGGAGGAAATAGGCAACGGATCATGTCGAAGTTGACGTTTTGATACAGACGGAAATTGCAATAAGGGGGACAGCTAGCCGGAAAGAGGCGACTTAATGATATAGAAGAGTTATCCGGCAAGGAGCAGCATTGAAACTCCGGTTAAGCTTAACTTCAAGTAGAAGTAAAATTCTAACGTAGACATCACAGACCGATCGCGTTCTTTGAGGGAGTCCTAGTGGATATACCAACTGTGGCAACTGTGCATCCCGCGCATCAGTTCTAAGACCCAAGCCACTTTTTTCACAATAGAATCGCCTGGGCTAGGTAGAAAACAAAAATGCAAAGCGAACCATGTACGGAACAGAGCTTTGCTATTAACCATCAGCGTGAACGGCGGACAGGCACAACTGGTTGAATGTGGTTGCTAATGTGAGGGTTCGTGATTTTGTTGGCTGGGCGTTGTTGATAAGATCACGTGAATACTGTCTACAGTCACGTGCTGATAGCCCTCTCCCAAAAAGAAAAAAATTGCCCCAAAAAAAGCCGAAGCCCACGAGCGTAAACTAACTACGAAAGAATAACCAACTGCATATAGGTCTTGAAGGCTCTGGTAGCCCGCTGAAGGTCGCTCGATACGCCATATTGCCCTGCTATTAAATTGCCATGACTATCGACCTTGAGACGCCGCCTGCTCCTGCGCAGTCCCTCTCAAGCTCGTTGGAAACTCTCACATCCATCCTTTCCAGCGCACTTTCATCCCTTCCAACCTCCCAGCCACACGGCGATGTCTCCGGAAACCATGCCTCTATATTGCCCCCGCCCGATGGTATCTCGCTTCTTGATACAAAGAACGAAATATTCCTTTCTTATCTGCAAAATCTAGTTTTCGTGGTGCTTCTACAATTGAGGAATCTGCCCAAGAGTGGTTCGTTAGATAAAACAAATGGGGCAGGACAAGGGGATGACGAGGATGCATCGCTGCATAAGAATGTTGTGAAAAAATTGACAGAGCTACGGGTATTCTTAGAGCGCGGTGTGCGGCCATTGGAAGGCCGCCTAAAATACCAGGTTGATAAGGTGCTAAAGGCAGCCGAGGATGCGGAGAGAAATCAACAAGACGCCGCATCCAAGCCAAAGAAATCCCGGAAAGGAACAAAGGAACTGGGAGAAGGAGGTGATATTGGAAGCGAAAGCGAAAGCGAAACCGGATCGGGAAGCGACTCTGACGGTTCGGAGGATAGCGAGGAAGAAGACGAAGATGTTGATGAGTTGGCATACCGACCTAACCTGGCCGCTTTCTCGCGTGGAACCCAAGATCAGGAGAAATCTAAAGTACCGAGTAAAAAAGACGCTGGTGATGGTATTTATCGCCCGCCGAAGATAAAACCCACAGCGCTCCCAACCACGACACCGGATAGTCGCGAGGAGAAACGCGGCCGCCGCACCGCCAAATCCGCCATCATTGATGAGTTCGTCTCGGCTGAGATGTCCAGCGCACCCGTTGCAGAGCCAAGCATTGGCACAACGATCCGGGCTGGAGGAAGAACAATGCGGTCTGAGCGGGAGAGAGCAAAAGAAGTTGAGCGACGAACGTATGAAGAAGGCAACTTCCTGCGGTTGCCGAAGGAGAGTAAGAAGGAACGGGCGAAAAGCGGAGGGAACCGTTCTGGGGGCTATGGCGGCGAGGATTGGCGAAGCCTGGGTGAGGGAGCTGATAGGATCGAACGACTCACGCGGCGTGGTAGAGAGGGTGGCAGAAGCACCGTCCTGGAGAAAAGTCGGAAGAGACGGGCTACGGAAGATGGGCCGCGGGGAGATGGAATGAATATAGGCGAGAATTTCGAAAAGCGCCGCAAGAAGATAGCGACATGGAAGCGGTAAAGTTTACGTTTTGTCTATATATTATTTGAATATCTCTATTTTTCTCTCTCACAAGTGGAGCTGGCCTGTCTACAATAATAATTGAGTGTCCACTTGCATGCCCTGGGTCCTAAGTGGGAGTTTTCCCCGACGCTGCTTAGAATCACAACACAACCCATCGGCGGCTGAAACTGCGTATTGGCCATCCTCCGCTCTTCACGCGACGCTCATGGAACTGGGCTGGCGAAGCTTGTTATTAGGCAGCGCTACTTGGGGCTGGATAATATCAGGCAAGCTGATTCCTACAATGGAGTATGGATAATGCGAGATTGCAATGCTTTTGTGAGGGGCTGTAGCCTGGGGAGGTCACGAACCAGGATGCAGCCATAGGGGGAGCCAGGGCGAGGAAATTTCAGTGGTTAGCTATGTTCTCCGCTACGAGTTATCCGTGGTGGCGTCAATAATATATTTCTCGTCGTGTGTTTCCGCATTCAGCAATTGTCTCTGAAGTGATCGAGACTCGTAGGAATTGGTGATACTCTTTTCCCTGGAACAATACGGTTTAGGAAAACTTTTACCACTCCTATTCCCCACCGGTCTTCTCGTTACTTCGCTGACATTCGTTCCTCCCGACATGATCGCAAATCCCAGTAGACTCCCTCTCAGCGGCGTGTGTTATGTATCTCGCGTGGTTGTTCACCCATTAAGGTTAAGGTTACCTGGTGGGTCCGTAAGGCTGGCGCCGGATTACCAATTACAGAAAGTGTGGGTCAGGAGCAATGACGTCATCTACCACGATACTGACACGTGCCCGGCCTGGCAGCCCTGGAATAGATAACTGCCGGCTGTACTATACCAATCTATCTGTTGCCATTCTCCGTTCATAAAATGGATATAGTTTCTCACAATGGAAGACCCAGGTAGGGCATTTCGCTTCTCCCAATTTATCATCCAAACAGTTTCCGTTCCTAACAAGTCTTCTCAAATATTCAGTGGTTGAGATCCCGCATGTCATCCACCTTCTCACTCAATCCCTTCCCTCAGTGCAAAAGCAAACGATCGAGAGATTCTTCACGGCATCAGCTTCTTTCACACATCCCTTGTGTCGCACCGGATCATTTGACGGAAGCAGATGGCTTATCATCCAAATATACCGATTTTACAAGATCATGTCCCCGCACATTGACCTTGAAGTTCACTCCGTTGGTAAATATTAAGAATAATAACAACAATCACCTGTATCAAGGTTGTAAGCCATAAACAACGCCCTACTGATTCCATAATGTTTCTCTCAATTCTTCCAGCATTCGACAAACCCAATCTCACGCTTTACGTTACGATATCCCAAGTATTTCGCCTCTTCATCATCCCTTTCTACAAAGCGAATGCAAGACTCACCGTCGTCCTCACCCTCAGTCCCTCAACAACACACGTTCCTGAAGCGGACCACTCCCTATCTTCATCATGGTTAAGTGCTTTCGAACACAGCCCTGACCGAAGTTCCTCACATTCTCACCATCCAAGAAATACGACACTCTACTACATCTCAGCCCAGGAAGACCTCTACCAAATATCAGAAATAATAAAATTCGTGTTACCGTTTGGAATAGGTGTTGTTTTAACGTTGGTATGGCACTCGTTTTCTACGGCGTTTTGCGTCTGTGCTGCGTGGGTGTTATGGCCGATAGCGTGGGCGGAAGAAAGGGAGCTTCTGCCACTCAGGGGCGGATGGAGGATTAGGAGAGGATATGGGGGGAAGAGAGTGGGCCGGAAGAAGGAAGATTGAGTGTACTGACATAATTCTGCCCTGTTACGGGGACCCTGGCCTGAAAGGAAAGGTATTGTTTGTGACTTGAGCGTTTGTTGCGAATGGCTGACTATACAAGCTGTCCTTTGCTTACAATGGAGAATTGGGTGAGAATAGCGATATTTGCTCCAAATTACGATGACTTATGAAGTTTTTATTATGGCGGCGATTGTTCCGAAGATTCCCCTTACGGAATCGAGGGATTTGCTGGGCAGCTATCCCTGATTTTGTGAGAGAGCCTTTTGTGCATACCGATTGATGTTGGCAGTTTGGGAGCTGATATAGGGCGTCACGGTTCCTCGCTTCAATGTTTAATGATCTTTTTTGCATGTATTCCATCTTAGGATTCCTATATATGTAGCACATAATTTTGTGGGAGTTATTTAACTCACGAGGGTACTTTAGTTCTCGGATCAGCGTTTTCACCTCAGACTTCATGGCTCAGCCCAAAATATGGCATTTGGTGTGATTCTTGCAAGCAACAGCTTTCCAGATAATATCCAAGAACGTTATTTCCATTAACACATCATAGCCCTACCTGCCAAATATTATCCCATCATGTAGTAGCTGCATTCTTATTATTCAACCGCAGCGCTCTTAATCGATCCTCGCCCGCCACAACCGTCATCGGGAGCCCCCGACCAATCCCAAAAAACACAAACGCTGCCCATTTCCAACGAAACGGGTTTATGGCAACCACAAATAGGAACCAGTAAAGCAGTTCAGCATACGTGAAGAAATCAAAGGCGCCCGTCGGCGCAAACCGCTTGAGCAGGCGAGTCATGTCAATCCACCGCTTCATCCAAAACTCCGTCGGGCGACTCAGTGGGTCGATGAGAAACATAAGCAGTAGCCTGGTGTATATGCCGATGTGGTAGTTGCCCACTGTGCCAATGGCGTTGACATACGTACTATTATTAGCACAAATGCTGGGGTACTGCGGTGGGAAAACTTGCAGGTACCAATTGGGCGGGTCATAAGGAGGTTCGAACACCTTGTCTGGGAGGAAGGACAGCGAGGGGCGGGAGTACCCCGTCGCCATGACGATGATGTCTGCTTGAACGAAGATTTCGTGGCCCGGGCCACCCTTTGGCACGCCCTGTGAGCGATGGTTGAAGCGAATGCCGTTCTTTTTAACGGAGATGATATCGCCCCGCAACCAGCGGGCTTTGCCAGCGCGGATTTGGTCGAACAGTTCCGAGTTCACCATGGGAGTATCTGTGAATATCCCCTTACCCGCCGGTGCGATGTCCGAAAGATCGCGGTAGAAGAACTTTCTCAGGAGCCACTCAGGGATCCAGGAAAGGGAGATTTCCTGACCGAAGATATTGGACGCGAGGAGGGCATCTACAACGATGTTTCGGGGTATGATCCATTTGTCAGAGCGGGAAAGGACGTCAATTTGCGCTGCACCGGAGTTGACAGCGTATTCGAGCGCTTCAATGGCGCTTGCACCACCTCCTACGATAACAACCCGTTTGCCCTTAGCCTCTTTCCCGTCAAGGTTCGAAGAGTGGAATACATTCCCTTTGAACTTATCCTGGTTGGGTAGATAGGGCATTTTGGGATCCCCACAAGAACCTACGGCGGCAACAACGCCATCAAAGGTTCCGTATTTGGCTTCAAAATTGTTAATGACCCATTTGCCCTCCTTGTTCTTGTCGATAGACTTGACTGGGGTGTCGAATAGGGTCCGCCGTTCGAGGTCATATTGCTTCCAGATATTGATGATCTGCTTTTTGATTTGCGATTGTGTGGGATAGGCGCTATCCCATTTCACCGCTGGGTGGAATCGGAACATAAGACTGTGTATTTGGAGCGCGGAAGTCGAGTTTACCCTCTGCCATGATATTGTTAGCTTCGACAGCAATATAAAATTTAGTACCTAGATAATGAAAACACATACGCTCCATATCCCACCCAACCCTTCTTTCTTTGGTCTGGCTTCAAAGATTTTCACATCAAATCCATGGCCTATACAATGTGACGCTGCAGAGACCCCCGTGAGACCAGCACCTATAATGGCGATGCGCGGGGCATTTTTCCTTTGCTGAGAGACTGGCGGTGGGGGAGTAGGGGCGAATATGAAAGCGAGGATTCTCTGGCCGAAAAGATAGAAAGTTGCGAATATATTGATATATATACTTGTGACAGAATACGCCATATCCGTTAACACGCCCATTTGGTGCTTTTTCAACTAAACACAGCGTGTTTTGAGGGTGTAAATAGTAGTTAGAGACCCCATTCAGTTAAATGGACAATATTAGGAATATATACCAGTGGATCAATTGAGCCGTGTGAAGAGTAGAATACAAGCAAAAACGAAAAATTAACTTAAATCCGGTACACATATCAATATCCACTACAATTTAAAGATGTTCATATCATTTTCTCTTCTCTACTCGCCGTTTTCCAAAGCCTGATTGAAAGCTTCCCCCTATGACATCATTGACCCACCGCCATCATGTGAAAACCCTAACCCTAAGTCCTGAGGTACGATGCAGTCCCTATTTGTAAGATTTTAAGATTATACAGTTGTACAATTTTATGTTTGCATTATGTGCATTCTTACTACTACGATGGAACCTATTCTACCTGAATACAATAGCATCAACTATTCTGCTTATATCTGTCATACTCTATCACAGAAGGGTGGTATTGTCCGTGAAAGGCGCAAGACTGTCAAAACTTTGATTATATGTCACAAAAATCTTCGATATGCTCACCCCTAGAGAGTATGTAGACATTCTGATGCCTTCCCATCAGTCCCTATCCCCTGATACTGTCCTCCATCGTTCGTCCGTTTGTTTCTACCACAACGCCCTAGGATACGACATGACCTTAATACTAGATCATCTGTCGCAGGATCCGTTTGTTCGCACCCTCTATTTGGAAACAATATCTTCGCACTTCACAGATTTCACTGGGACGTGAACGTCCTGCAAGTACGCTGCCGTATCATTGACACCCGGCGCCAGCAGGTATCTCACATGGTCGCCTTTGCAGTCAGTCGAACTACGGCTGAAAATGGCGGCTCAAGCGAGTTAGCATAAGCATAAAAAGGGCTTAGGAGTACACCAAACACTCGCCTAGGTGAGGGAAATCCTCTAATGTAAGGCGGGAAATGTAGGGTGGGGGGATCAATTTTAGTACGAACCTGCGGTATGTACAAAACATTGTGAAATGGCACTGAAATTGAGCCGGTTGTGAATGTGCTGAATGATAGAAAGGGCATTTACACTAGTAAATCCGTAATCCCGACAAGTTAAAATGGGAAAGGTTTATCGGTAGATCCTAGAATATAAGGCAGACGTGGGAAAAGAAACTTACGCGTTCTCGTGTGTGTAGCATTTACCCTTAGAAAGAACACCTCCATACCCCCTTTTATTCTTCCCTACGTAGATCCGGACGTCCTAGATTAATTTTTTTTAATCAGTCATGTAATACGCAAGGTAGCTATGTGTATGGGAAAAGGTAAATTTCAACTTCATTTTTCAGTGTATGCCTCTAAGGAAGCGAAAAAGAAATTGAGTCGTAGGGAACCTTACCTCGTTCGCGCGCTTATGAAGTATAGCACCTGTGCAGAACGGGACGATGGAGGATAGAGAAACGAGTGTGAAAACTGCAGTTTTGAATTAATGCATTTTTGGCTAGCTGTAGTATTGGTTTGGGTGTCGTAGTTTCGGGAATGAAGCTGGAGGATGATGGATATGGTGATATGTGGTAGAAAAATAAAGCGAGAATTGATATTTATTCCGTATGGCCATATTTATACATCTCTGCTCGAAAAAAGGCCCAACTGCTTGCAAGGACGCATCCGCCGCAGATGGAGAAGATGGGCAATTCGCCTCAATCGACCATGGATACATCTCAGAAGAAGCGAAAGATGAGTAGGAGCCTACGCGTCAAGGTACCAACAACTTGGTTTTCTCACTTTGAGTCCAGAGTAGTGAAGAGCAGATGACATCCAGACATTTATTCCCGCACTCTATCTGGGTCGGCCCCCTAGTTAAGTTAGCAGGCAGTTTCAATATCCAACTAGTGTGGCAGGGGAAAAGAAATAAAATAAAAACGAATTACCCGAAACATGCCCTCTTTTGCTGATTTCCGATCCATTGTTGATCTTGACGTGCCAGCTCACCTTTTTCAAATCCGAGTTCAATTGCCCAATTCCTCTTTTCCCTCTCCTCCACCGTGGCAGTTCTACCAATCTCCATACTCGAAACATTCCATGGACTGTGGAATAAAGTATGGGACAAGGTATGCCGAAAGATCATCAATCCCCGGATGGGTTAGCTGGAAGATCCAGTTGCCAGTACAATCTGTCGAACTATTATTTAACGCGCCAGTCGTTACACTCATTAGCGGGATTCTTAAACCCAGCGAAAGGAAGTAAACACAGGAAAATATAGGGGGCCGGACTCGTAGATGCTGCAATATGTCCCATATGGGATATCTAGAGAGCCACTACTTCCGGTACTTAGCAGGGAGACGGGGATGTTAGTGGTCATTTCGTTTGTTTCTGGCCTGTGGGGGAGTTAGGACGTACAAGACGAGGTTGAAACTTTCGCATGTGCCCTTTGGGATGATACCCTCCAGGCTAGTTTGATTTGGACCAGTAAAGTAGGAAACCTGTATAGTCTTTTGTTAGTCTCTCTAGTTAATGGATTCCTATCGAAGATATTGTATGGAACAAGAGCCGCGAGATGCCCAATAGGCGATCCCTGAAGTCTCATGTTCGCGTTAAATTGATTGCCAATGGGGGAAGATTTTGAACGCCCCAACAATGCTCTCAGCCTCTAGATCAGCGTTTTTCAGATATCACAGAACTAAATAGGGCAACATACCTCCCTTTTTTGTCCATGTTTAATCGCAGCCGCGTTGCAAGACAGTACTTTTATGAATGTAAGTAGTATAGTCGAGATGATGACTTTAAAGTAACACATTTTTCCGTCTTTTGACGAGGAGATTAACTGGTTCCTGTTCAGTTGAGTGGAGCAATATTGCTTTGAACGTTTAAGGAATTGATCGAGCGTAGAAATTTAAGTGTGAAGCAAGTACCCCGGTCATTATACCTCCGTTGACGCTCGTATTTATACTCACCTTGTCATAGCTGAAACCGTTTGCTGGAGGCGAAGATGAGCAGAAACAAAACAAACTCCTGAGAAACAGATACAAGGAGGAATATAGGTGCCGAAGCTGCTTTTTGGGTTTCTATTGCGAAATTACATTTTGCACCTGGAATCACATGTTGAAGCCCACTGATAGCTTGCGCTTGACAAGGTCTAGGGTGTACTCTCGATTTCCATCCGCGGAGACTTGGTGGCTTGCATCTATGGAGACATGGGCAAACTTGGCGAGAAACAAATATAACCCCAAACGTAGCGTGATAGCCAATACGATGCCAAATTTTGAAGCCCATTTGCCTTCCTGTAAAGCGGCCCAATTCAATGTTCGACTACAGACCCAAAAACGCCATAAGCACCAGAACGGGCCAACAGATCGCCTTAATCAAAGGGAGAGCTACTGTTTTCTCCCCAGCCGCTGTTGACGGGGACCTTGTTTCATTTGGATTTGGTCCCGTCGTGGTGAGCGTGGATGGAGGAGAAGTAGTCCCGGGTATAGTTGTTCCCGGGATCGTGGTTCCTGGTATGACTGTGCCGCCGACGGTTGACGCAGGAATTGTGGACGGTGGCATAGTCACGGGTTCCTTAGTGGTGCCAGGGATGGTGGTCGTGTATGTCGCTCCATCTCCCAGTTCGCTGCCTGGAATGGCAGTACCGACACCTTTGCTTGTCCATGCCGGAGGAAGAACCATTGTGCTAGTATTAGGCTTAGATGTTTCATCACCATCGTAGATATTTCCTGCTTCCCCGTTGGAGCGTGTGTATTTGCCCGAGACTAGATCTACAGTGTCACCAGAGGAAGTGTTGTAAATTCCAGTTAGAATACTGCCATAGGAGCCATCGACAAGGTAGAAGTTTGTTGTAAATCGATCCTATTAAATGTTAGCGTTATCCGTTATCTTGATTGTACACGCCAGAAACAGAACGACATCATGTTGCTGCTAGTTTTTACGGAAATGCAGCACATACCCAGCAAAAGGAGGTTTGATAATTCTTAAGGAGCCGGCATTCCATCCCAACCTTGCCTATGTGGATGGTATTTTAGTATTTGGCTGTCAACTTTCGGATTAGTTAGGTTATTAATATGAGGCAACCACATACAGCAAAGACCAGGCAATTCAGCTCGTGGAACAACATCAACGCGTTTAGTAATTCCTCGCTTCCAGGGGTTCGTAACATCAACCGACTCTACCACGGAGACGAAAAGATTTCGCATGTCTGGGCCAATGGAAGGAGGAGCCGCTGAAATGGCACCCTCTGCGGCGCACATTTCATACTTTGGGCCACAATATTGTCGCGCGGAAACTGCAGACGCGGAAACCCAACCAAGGAGCCCCACGAGAGCGGTAGTTAGAAAAAGGCGCATTTTGCTGTAGATCGGGGAGAGTCGATATTGCAAATTGGAGCAAAAAGACGAATAGAATGTTGATGAAAGATGTAGTGAGTGAACGAAGAACGAAGTAGCTACGGCTACAGCATGTCAAGGCTAATGTTAGAGGCGCAGATGTTTTGATCTGAGGATGTTGTTGGCCAGGAAATGATCGTGCAAAAGCCACAAGTGAATCAAAAAGGGATACAACAGTGAAAGGATAAAAGATGGGAAAAAATAAAATGAGGAAGTATTTCCCTATATATTCAAAGAATAAGATCATATGTACTGCATTTTAACAGTGCAAATAGGATTAACCCACTTCTGACCGATTATTTTAGGCTTGACTGAGATGACGGGCGCGGTAATGAGAGACACAACCAACTAAATAAACACTGAAATGCCAATGTGCGAGAGCAAGCGCAGGACGCCTGCACAATCCAATCCTCCAATGTAAATATATCCCAGCATGTTGCAAATAGTTAGCCCCTGACATGTCGTGAAACCATAAACGGGATTGCACCTGACCCTAAACTCCCCCCAAACAATGAACGCTTTGATTAAGAGTATGCGTCAAGGTAAACGAAGTCGAGGGTTGTCAGGCCAATCTTCTCTTCCAAAAATAAGACCAATTAAACTATCAATCTGGTGCGTCTCTCGTGGCAGTTGGGTGCATGATACGTGGCTATCCACATGCAGCCCAAACCAGGGAATGACAATCCCAAGATGGATTAAGGGGTGCAGGATGAGGAATGAGTTCTCATTGGACTGATAGGATAGGCACAAACATCGCGGACTGCATGAGAAGAAGTATCTCCGTTCCCTGTGGGTTTACAGTTGGCGCTGAAAGAAGAGTAACTCCTTGTTGGTTTGTCAAGCAAAGTCGAAAAAGTTCGGGGACTGACGTTGGGTCATATATGTCACATGACCATCTCATATGATCACGTGATAATTGTACTTCTTGGCATCAGAGCTCATGCAAACGCCAGAACTATCATTGAGCGTGTTCAACAGCTTCATCCCACGCCGCGATCGATAATGGCAACGCATACTATGCTACAAACGATTGGATATAGCTGATCCATGGTTTGACCAAACACAATTGTCGAGCAGCTCGGTGTCCTGCGTTTTATACCCTCTGGAATCGTTCGAACCGCATTCATCGATGGATCGAACAGGTCTCCAAGCTCCCCGCCCTTTCATGTGCCTCTCACTGCACTTTGCGCGTCACCCGTAAACAACACCTTCACCCGAGTGAGTGCGTTATCTGTGCTCTGACACTATTTCAGAATGTGGGGTGCGCCTTCTGGAGCGACCCCCGTCGTGGATAGCTTCATCTCAAGCATTGCTGAGCTCATCCGGAATCGAGATGGCGCGAAGCTACAAGATTTTCTCCAAATCGAACCTCCATTGCCACCTGTATATCGCGATATGATTGGGGAGATGAAGAATCAATACCCGCAAAACAGAAATAATGACGACCAACTTTTGAGAAAATGTGAATCCGTGGTTCCGTCAGGCGGCTCTTGGTCCGCTTTTCCAATATTTTTAAAACAGTATTTTACATTCTTACGCGACGTCAACGTTGAGAACCTGTTGGATACCTACGATTTACTAAAGGCGCTCTTAAAGTATGTTGCGATGCCTTTCCATTCTTTCTAGATTAATCCCCGCTTTCCTCCCAGAATGGCTAATAATTTACCCCCGCATCCTATTATTTTTTTTATAGCCAATGTGTCATAGCCCTGAGCGATAGTCAAATGGGAGTCATTGTCCTGCCTACAGTTTTATATCTTTCAAAGGTGCTCGCGAAGCTAGCAATCGGCTTAGACCGTCGACCGGAATTAGTCTCGCATTTGCTAAAGGAGGCCGCTGGATCAGACGAAGCAACGGAGAAAGTCACGCTGGTTGAGAAATCAGCGAATGTTGTCCGCGAAGCTTTCATCAAATGCCTAACTGATAGGAGTGGGGCAGCTGGTACACACGGGAAGCCAGAAGGGAAACGGGTTGGAATCTATTTGATGGCAAACCTGTGCTTGAAGCTTTTATTCAAGGTGCTTTCACTATATTTTTATTTGTTTCCTTGCTCGGCAGCTAACCATCCACCGACCAGTGCGGCAAACTTCGAAATGCTGAACAAATGTTTGCGAGTATCAATGCCCAATCTCCTCCACTTTCCCATTTCCCCGCCTCGCAAAGGGTAACCTACCTTCACTACTTGGGGCGATATCTCTTTTCGAACAATCTTTTCTTCCCCGCTCAAACCGCCTTGCAGGCCGCTTATAATCAATGCCACAGGCAAGCACTCCAACAACGGCGCCTCATTTTAACATATTTAATACCATGTAACATTATCCTCGGGCGCTTCCCATCCGCCACTCTACTCGAACGCCCGGAATCAAAGGGTTTCGACGATATATTTTTACCCATATGTCGGATCATTGCTAGTGGTGACCTAGGTGCTTTCCGATCGTACCTCGATGTTGACTCACCTCATGCAGACTTTTTCGCCCGCAAAGGAATTTTGCTGCAACTACGAAATAGATGTGAGATTCTAGTCTGGCGTTCCCTTGCCAGGAAAGTATTTATCATCGCTGGGTTTCATGGGGATCAGAAAGCCCAGGCGCAAAGAGGCCCTCCACCATTCCTTTACCTTAGCAAACTAGAAGAAGCTGTCGCATGGATACAATCGCGTTGGTCCAAACAAACGCCGCATTCGTTTTCCGCTATGAGCCAACCTGGACAAACGCTATCAACGACGAACCCATTCCAAGAGAGGGGACTCTTCTATTTCGCTGCAGATCGCGATTTCGCTAGACTAGACACTGCAAATAATACTACGGCCAATGCAACTACCGATTATGACGACTACTTCGAACCTGACGGATATTTCGACCGCGATGGGGAATGGGTGCATGTCTCTAGCCCAAATGATCTGCCTGACCACCCTGCTGGCAAGCAGCAAGATGCCGAGAATTTTGTCGCTGATGCGCTTGCATATATACCTGGCGCAGGAACCATACTAGAGGATGAAAATGATCCAGAAACTCCTTCACCATTGATGCGTGACCTCGAATCGGTCCTTGCCTCGCTTCTTGTACAAGATCTGATGCGGGGCTACTTAACCCATAAGAACCCGCGCTTCGCTATCCCGGGAGCGCGAGTGAAAGGACCCCTTCCTACGGGGTTTCCTAATGTATGGCGAACCATTTATGCTAAAGAGAGCGAAGATGACCAGGTTCCGGGCTGGGTGAAGCCAGTCCCTAGCCCAGGATTCGCCCAAAATTCTAGGGAATTGGCCCCCGGTCCCGCAGGAGGGATGGGTGGACGTGTTGTCAACCTGAGCGGAGCAAGACCTGTCGGCGCTCTGGGAAGTTAACCGTTCATTCCGTTTTTTATTTTTCTATATTCTTGATTGGGCTTTTCTCCTTTCTGTTCTTTTAATCATTCAATCTAGCAAGGCGCAATGGCGGTGGATCATGATGTGGTCGCATTGTTACAAGGAGATACTGCAGATGTAAATTAAAGTTGACTGGAGTTTGGCTTGATATGATACCCATTTAAGCTTATATGTAATTCACTGATACATAACTTTGCTTTCCGGTCCACCATCATCCTGTCGGTCCAGCAGCGGTCGCGCGACATTTTCATCACGTGATTAACTCTATATTTGCCACGTGATTGTCAATGGTAGGTAGAGCCGCCATCTTAAAGAAACCTCCGACATGACAATGCCAGCTTCAAGCGTTCTACTTGAAACTCCATTCTCAAGGCTGGAATTGCTATTTTACAGTTCAGCCTGCTCTCTGTATGATTTATATTTGCAAATAACGCTCCCTTCTAGTTATATTCTTTTTCACTGTGAAGCGCACATGGTGTCTTGAAACGGCTTTCAGTGTTTTGCTCTAACTGGCGAATCTGCGGCCTTGCCGGTACGTGTTCCAACTATCCGGGACTGACCTTGATCAATGCTGAATTTAATTTTGCCTGTATCAGATAGCTGCCTGAAAATGCTGTGCCCCAAGAAGCTGCAGCTTCTCTCCTCTGCCCTCCTCCTCTCTCCGCACTTTACCTCCGCCTTCTATCTGCCAGGTGTCGCGCCAACATCATACGACGAAGGACAGCCAGTCCCACTTCACGTTAATCGCCTAACCCCCGCGATATCTGAACTTGATGAACAGCTTCATTCCGTCATCCCCTACGACTATTATCATCCCGCTTTCCATTTTTGCCAGCCAAAAGATGGCCCGAAAGACGTTCGGGAATCCCTAGGCAGCATTATATTTGGGGACCGTATCCGCACCTCTCCCTTCGACCTACATATGGCCAAGAATGAAACTTGCAAGCCATTATGTTCCGACGTGGCCTTTGACCCTAAGAGCAGCAAATTCGTTAATCGCCTGATATGGCAGCATTATAATATTAACTGGTTGATCGACGGACTCCCCGCCGCCCAGATCAATATCGACGAGCAAACTGAAACCGAATTCCATAGCCCCGGATTCGCCCTAGGCTCGGTGGACGACGACGGACAAGCAATCCTCAACAACCACTATAATATTTTAATCGATTATCATACCGTTAGCGGCTTAGGGAAGGAAATCAAATATCGTGTTGTTGGCGTTCTAGTGCTCCCGGAATCGCACAAGAATAGCAAGATTGTGGATGGAAAGGCAGAATGCGACCTGGACGGACCGCCCGTTTTTCTCGATGAGGAAGAGGATACCACCATTGCATGGACATACAGTGTGTTCTGGAGGGAATCTCCAACTGTGTGGGCCACCCGCTGGGACAAATATCTTCACGTGTTCGACCCGAATGTCCATTGGTACTCGCTCATTTACTCGGCTGTATTCGTTGTCTTGCTTGTCGCCTTAGTGAGCTCAATTTTGCTTCGCGCCTTGAGAAAAGACATTGCGAGATATAACAGGCTAGATATGATCACTTTGGATGACTTGAATGACACCTCTGCGACTGTGGAAGATGGAATTCAGGAGGATTCCGGTTGGAAGCTAGTCCACGGAGACGTGTTCCGTTGCCCAAAGCACCCGCTTCTCCTCAGCGTATTCTTGGGGAATGGTGCACAGCTGTTCGTGATGACCGGGATCACAGTCGGTAAGCGACATTCATATTTTTCTATTAAATTTCGTGTGTCTTGCTAACCGTTAACCAGTTTTTGCGCTACTCGGATTACTTTCGCCTTCAAATCGTGGATTCCTAGGGACGGTAATATTGATCCTTTATACTTTCCTTGGATTTATTGGTGGCTACGTCGCTGCGAGAGCATACAAATCATTCGGCGGTGAAGCTTGGAAGAAACTCATAGTTCTCACACCAGTTTTAACTCCTGGAATTGCCTTTTCAACATTTTTCTTCTTAAACCTCTTCGTCTGGTTCAAGGGATCCAGCGGCGCTGTACCGTTCACAACCATGCTCATCACCGTTTTGATATGGTTTGTTGTTAGCGTTCCTCTTAGTGTCGCCGGTAGCTGGGTCGGATTGAAGCAGCTAGTAGGTCTACCCCAACTCCACACCGCCTATAACACGATTTCTCTTGCTAACAATTTCCCTTGTAGCCTATCGAAGGTCCGACTAGAACCAACCAAATCCCACGTCAAATCCCACCAGTGGTTGGCTCCCTCCGCCCCATCCCATCAACGCTTATTACAGGCCTCCTCCCATTCGCTGCCATCTTCGTTGAACTTTACTTCATCATGCATTCCCTCTGGACGAGTAAAATCTACTATATGTTTGGATTCCTCTTCCTCTGCTACGGCCTCATGATCATTACCTCAGCCGCGACCACAGTTCTACTCGTGTATTTCCTCTTATGTGCCGAGGATTACCGATGGCACTGGCGGGCGTTCATTGGTGCGGGGATGACTGGCGGTTACGTGTTTTTGAACGCCCTGATCTTCTGGGCAACCCGAGTGAGCTTTGGCGGGTTGACAGGTGCAGTATTGTATTTGGGATATTCAGCTCTGATCGCATTCTTAGTATTTATTTTAACTGGTAGGATCCTTACCCCTTTATTTCCAAAGTTTTACTCGCCAGCCAAGGACACCCATTTTTCGAGCTATTTCATTCCAAATAGACCCCCTTGTTGCGGACTCGAATGCTGATGATCATTTTACACCACAGGATCCATCGGTCTAATTGCAAGCTGGATGTTCGTCCAACGCATTTATCGATCTATCAAGGTTGATTAAAATTTGAACATCGTTTCGGCTGTACCTGTATATCAGGACAAATTGGCATAGGCCCAATCTCGCCCTAAAACTATACCATTCCTGTGTCAAAGCATAGTGTTAATTTTCATCCATATGCCCTTCGTAATGCTAAAGTCGAAAACCTGGAAAATACCCCTCTTACTCGAAGGTATACTTTCAGCAAGCGTTCACTCTTTCGTGTATAGACCCTCTTTATGATACCCCCTTCGGTTATCAAACTCCTGTTTATTCGTGTTGGTCGGAGGGAACACAGTAGTTTCTTTCTTGCAGGTATGTAAAAGAAAGAGGATTCGGTTGCCGATTGGTGTACGGCGTTCAACCACATTATGGTTGGAAGTTGTTCCTAGCTACGGAGGTTCATGTCAAAAGTTCTTTCTCACACTAAAAACGCCACAAAAGTATAATATGAAGATAGTGAGCTTTTGATGCCATGTTTTACATATATAGAGTAGCAAGCTTTTAATGACATGTTCTATATCATATAATCTATATACAATCATCTGCGGCCTTCTTTATATTCATTTCCATCTTCTAGCTCTATAATCTTTTGAATATGAGTAGGAATTCACTCTATCCATGTCTGTATAGTCTTCTGCGGAAGATTCTTTCAACACTGCTCTCATGCTTTAATTGCTTCTGCTCAGCTCTTTGAAGCTCTCTTTACAGTGATTTTACACTTTATTCAGGGTCAGTAAGATTCTATTGAATTAAGATCTGGAGAATTGTCTGGCCAGAGCATTCATTGAATATTGTATATATCATAGATTCTGCATTGAATATAGTGATCATGAGCAGAGGCCTTATTCTCCTGAATAATTGTATTTGGATGTTCTTTTTCACACTCTTTGACAAAGAAAAAGAGCTTTGGAATGAGTATTTTCTTCTGATATCTATATCAGTCAATGCTGTCATTTATATCATGAGAAAGCTTGTCAGTTTTCTTATTTCATTTTCATGTAGACTTGCTGTCAGACAGTTGATAAAGATTAAGCTGTCTCATTTCATTTTCCAGCTCTCATTTCTTCTTTAAAAGAGGCTTCAATTCTGCATTTAAAGCTTCAATATCTTTAAGAGATTGAGCTTTTTCAGCAGCAGTCTCTGAAAGTCAGTAATGACAGAGACTCTTTTTATCATAGAAAAAGCAGTCTCAAAACATGAACTCAGAAGATTCTTTTCATTATTCACAAATGCAACTTCATACAAAGATCTCATTCTTGATTCATCATATTTAATATCTACTATGTCAATGAAGAAGAATCACAGAGATTTCATCAGATCATATAATCAATTTTCAATTCTCAAGAGTTCAATTCTTATGAAGTAGACAGAATTAAAGTCTTTCTTCTTTCATTCTTTTAGTCAAATCAGGCTTCTGTGTTGACTTTGTCTTCTGAAATCCAGCTGTCTTCAGAATTCTGTGAATTGTTTTGACTGAAATATTGAAGTCTTCTTGACTGAGTTCATTCACAATATCAGCACAGGTTTTCTCACAGTCATAGCAATCAGTTCACATCTTGAATATAATCTGTTATTGAGCTTCAGATGTCTGTTTGAAAGGTCTGTCAGAGCAAGAAGTATCTTTGAGATAGATGTCATTAATGACAAAAGATTGAGTATTTGAATTAAATCCTCATTCAATTGCGCGGGCATATATAAGATTGATTGTATAAATAGATATGCCAGTAATGCTGGATATTTCAAGGAAGATCTTTTGAGTAATAGATTTAAGAGTAATCACTAGAGAACATGTTGTAATATCAGTATTAGAAGTCATCTTGATAAGCAATTTAATGAGAGAATACTCTATAGAGAATACTATTCTTACTGTGGATTTGAATATTATTATGATGAAGCAGATTTGTGTGATCTCAATTTGGTGATGTTATATAGTGGCTTGGTGGGTAAGAACTTTTGACATGAACCTCCGTACCTGTACCTAGATAGCCATTGACATCACGGATACTTAACTATTTCTATAGGTATATCTAGGGAACGTACGTACTGTACTTACGTAGGTAGGTACATGCTGTGTATTGATTGGATTGGATCGTAGAGCGTACCAATTGACATCCATGCATTACCACCCCCATGAACTAATGGCACGTTGTTACCCAACATCTGTAGCTTTACACATTTATATCTTATCTTTCATCCCCCACTAGAGCTTGTCCGCAGTCAAACCCATGTCCCAGAATCCAATCTCAAGCTCGGTAGCTCGAATGAAAATCTTGATCAATTCCTCCATCCGACTCGGCGACACATCCCTCATTCGCTTTTCAAGGAGTTCTGTTTGGCCGACCAATGTGCGTTAGACAGCTGCAGGAAGAAGAACTAAACAAAAAAGGGGAAGCTAGATGACTTACCACAACCAGTCTCCACCGCTTTCATATAATCGCCTGCTACGTAATTCTCAATCCATTTCCAATACTTGTTTCCTGTGCGTGCGCTGCTCTCATCGCCATGTAGCCTTTTGGCAATAATGCCATACCCAATTAAACATGGCGAGAGTGCAACTTGCAAAGCCAACCAATCCTCCGATTGGCCTATATCGAGGATATATCTGCTATAGGCGACACAGGCTATTATATACTATTAGTGACCAACATATGTATGCACATACATATTTCCAAAAAATTATATGACTATACCTAGGCTCTCCTTGCAACTCTCGATGTCCTGCTTTGTCAACCCAAATGACGCGCAGTAGTCGAGATGCAAATTCATTTCGCGCTGGATGTGAAGCACTATTTCTGCGGACTAGATCATGACCATGTCGATTTTCATCAAGCCCTTTGTTAGAATCAAAAAAAGCATATTGAGGAGGCTGTGATTTGGTCGGGTCTGTTTATCTCACCATCGTTATCCCTTCAATATTATTATGTTTCGATGCTGCAAGCGCATTGCTCCGCGCAAAGTGAATCTATTTTTCCGAACAGTTAGTGCTAAACACAGCCAGGTAATTACCCTTCAACATTGCACCATACCAAGTAATGATAGTCCTGGATCAGATACCCCTTGAACTTTTCCACGGGTAGTGTTCCTTTCCCTAAACCCTCCACAAACTCGTGCTCCGTATATGCCTTCCAAACAGGCTGGACATCGGGGCGATTCAGTACATATTCGAGGAATCGGCCGCTGTGGCAACACCGGGTTAGTTTCGTGGCTTCTCCCAACTTGAAGGAATATAAGATATGATATGGCAAGGAGTAGCAAAATATTGATACATACGGCGCAAACGGTACCGAGTACAGAGAGTGGAAGTGATTAATCGGTCCATTGCCTTTACCCAGATCCACGCTCGTCCTAATGCCGGCCTCGACGAACCTACATGCTGCACGAACAGCTCGCACGACATCCATTTCCTGGGCCAAATTCGCCGCAATAGCCGAAGCAAGAGAGCAACCAGTTCCATGGGTATTCTTAGATGTGAGAAACTCATTCTCGAACAGAGTCACATTCTCGCCATCGAATAAAACATCAACCACTTTCGACGCTTGCTGGTCTACAGCTGTTACTTTCTGGAAACTAGCCGTCAATGGCAAATGGCCACCTTTTAACAAAACATATTTAGGGCCAAGGGTATGGATCTGTTTGGCTATTTGAATGGCATCTTCAAGGTTCTCGGGGTTTTTGGCATTCACCCCTGAACTTTGAAGTAGCAGGATGGCTTCGGGTATGTTAGGGGTCAGAATTGTTGTCAATGGTAGAAGTTTCGTCCGAACAATATTCGTGGCTTCACCCGGGAGCAGCTTTGAGCCACTGGTAGAAACCATAACCTTTGAAGAAAGTTAGGTAAGAAAATATGTATAGAACGGGGGATGGAGATCAGGGAGTCTAATATTACTGGGTCAAGAACAACCGCGGGGACCTTGTGATGTCGCAGAGTTTCAGACACCATCTCCGCCGTTTCCGCAGACGCCAACATGCCTAGATGGGGGATAATTAGAAGACGAGAACAGCATAACTCAATTAGTTTAAAGAACAGTTTTCAGAGCTCGATATTAGGGTTCGAAACTGGGAGACAACGGGGCAGCGAATAAAAAGGAGCGGTTCCCCTTCATAAGTAGAAAATATAAAATAAAATAAACTGTATGCAGTCGGACATCTGCATCAGCAGAGAGATACGCAAATAGTAAAAAGATAGCTTACCCAGCTTCACCACATCTGCCCCAACATCTTCCAACCCAGCATTAATCTGCTTCCTTACAAACTCCACAGGGACGAGGTGGATATCCTGAACACCCATTGTGTTCTGCGCCGTCAAAGCCGTCGTGGCCGTGAGTGCATAGCAGCCATGAGCGGTAAGTACCCGCTGGTCTGCCTCGAGGCCACTGGACCCATAACAGAGTCAGTCAATCAGTTCATGCTTGTATATCGTTGGCCCTTTTTTAATTTTTTTTTGGTGAAAGATAATTAATTATCTAAAGGCGGGGGTGGAAAACAGAAGTGGGAAAGAAAGTTTTAGTAAACATACGCTCCGCCCGAGCTGTCCGAGCCCGCGATTACAAGTACACGCTTTAGCTTCATCTTGCCTATCGATATATGAGTAGTGTGTTTGGATGATTGAGGAAAAGATCGTGGAAAGAAATCGCGTAATTTTGGGAGGGATAAACGATGGTTGTATGATTGGACCTCACCGGGAGTTTATTGCTTCGAATTCTCCACTAGTAAAACCAAAACTTTTGATCACAAAAAATATCCCTGCCCGGGCATACATCTTCACTTCTACATATTTGTTTTTCTCTCAGAATAACAGCAGGACAACTGATAAAATAAGTGATAAGAATTCAATTCTTCTACACCAAATTAGGCCTACCTAATCATTAAAAGACGAATAAACTGTCCGGAATCGTTGCAAAAGGCATACGACCAGATGCTCACTATAAAAACGAGTATGAGGAGGATGCCTAGCTAGGGAGAAAAGAAAAATACCAAGAATACAATACCTTCATCGCAGAGCAAACCCAAAAAGTACCCCCATGTCAACCCACCGTCGTCCACATTTCCTCAAATACGCATCTACAACGCCCTTTAATGTCCCAAACCGCAGCCGATTCCACTCGGCCATCGCCATAACCTTTTCCCGCTTCTCCGCATTCGTTTCCTTCTCCGCAACTTCCTTTGCCTTGTCTACATCCCACAGTCGGGCAAAGTATAGCAGCTGGTTATACAGTTGCTTATTTGTATATTCGAACCCCATGCGGCCGAGGCAGCCTTCCGCACGGCCACGGGGCCCTAGACATCGACGGCCGTACACACTCATCTGGCGCGTGCGGTTGCCGCAGGAGGAATCGTCACAGACGAGCCAGCCTTCGTAGTACCTCGATGTTTGAGCGCGTATTTGGCTTTCAAGTTGTGCCACTATCGATATAACAGTAAACGGTTTTCCGCAAGCTGAATTGGGACATACGAGTCCATTGGCAGTGCATATCTCAGTTGACAAACAAAGGCCTTCGAAACTTGTCCGTTCGTGACAGAATCGACAGCGAAGGGTCAATCTAGCAGCGTCTTTGAAGCGGATGGAATCTGGGATTTGCGATTCGAGAGGGAATATTTCTATGTTTTGCTGATCGTGGGCGCTGGAAGTATTAATTTGGTACTTTTTAACATCTAAGCCTAGGCATTCCGCTAGCCGGACTGCGTCTGTGCCGGGTAAAGGGGCGCAGAGACGTTCTATTGGAGGGAAGATTTGTTTCAAGAGGTAGTATTCAACGTCGGGTTTGAGGCCGGACTCCGGTTTCGTCACATCTTGCAGAGTGTATGATCGCTTAGCAGGTGGTAAAGAAGACGTATCTGAATCTCCAGTGGTTACAATGTAGGCAATAACATCATTTGGACGAACGGGTTTCCCTCTGGCTAGTTCCCGCAAGGCCACCTGCGCCGGGGGCATGGTCTCCTTGTTGGGATACTCATCGGGGCGCTTTGACAGTTTCTATGACATGATGTCAGTCCAGGGACCTGGTTTTCTACATTATCGTGAGGCATGACATACCGTGTATATAACGTATTTCTGCACAGGGATCGTGTATTCCTTCATCTTTTCCGTGATTTCGCGGAGGTAGTCGTGTACCTTTGTAAGAACCACGTCGGGATCTTCACCGGACAGAATCTCATTCAGGAGTTTCGAAGAGACCTCCTTAGATAAGGCGCAGTACTCTCGTCTCTTCATGTCCAAGCCTTTGACCTCAAGTTGGTCGACATACTTACCATCGATCTCAGTCATGGTAATGGCCGCATATTTCTTCTTCGCGTGGAGAAGGAGGCGACGGAAGACATTATCAATGTCAATTTCGAGCAATTGATACCGTTCATTTACTAAACGTTTAAATGTATTGCCAACTTTTAGTGCATCTTCCATATTGTCGGCATCAGTGTTGATCATTACTGAGTCAGTATCGCCGTAAATAACTTGCAGCTGGTTGCTCTCCGCAAGCGCTTTTGTACTTCGAAGAATTTCGCGGCCTTTGGAGGTCGTAAGCATAGCAAGCGGTCGGGCGTAGAATCGAGACTGCGTGTAGCCTAGACACCCGTACATAGAGTTGGCCGTGAGCTTCAGCGCCATTTGCTTGGTGTCCCAAAGAGCGAGATCCTCGGGGCTTGCACGTTTGTCTTTCATAAGTTTCTTCACTTCACGTCGACGGTTGACAAGAGTAGCAATGAGGCGCGGGAGAATTCCCAGGCTTTGGTCCCGAGGAACTTCAGGGACCTTTTCCTCGTCCTCATTTTCGACCTAGAAAGTACCTCTTAGCAATCGTGTTATTGATCGAGACAACCAGGAGCTACTTACGACTGCTGCCCGGTCCACAGTTGTAAAACAGATATTAAACTCCTGGATAATGCTGGGGTACAAGCTGTTGAAGTCCATGACAAGGATGTACTTGTCGTATAGGCCTTTCTCGGGTGGAAACACCAAACCACCCTTATATTTGTCCTTCTTTCTCTTGTCCGCTCCATCTTCGTCTTCCTCATTCGCCTGTGACATTTGTTGCTGTTTACCGCCATACTTGTCAGGGCAGATGTACTTGTTCCGATAGAATTCATGTAACAAGATATACTCATTCCGTTCCGCCCTGGTACCGCTGAGAGTCCTCGCCCACGAATTTCCCGCCAAGTTCGTGAGTACTTTAGTCAGGGGAAGCATTTGCAGCCTGAGAACAAGAGCGGCAATAAAATAAGTATCAGCTTCACAATGGCTGATGTAGTTCATCAGTCCCTCTTTTGAGGTTGCCCAAGATTTTAGCGCTGCTTCGTTATCAATGTCTCGACGGAGGTTATCATCTCCTAGATATAATTGACACATCTCTGTCAGGCTCCACGATTGGCATTTTAGCATCAAAGACTATGAAGCGGTTAGCTAAAAATGGATTTTTTGAAGAAAAATATAGGTAAAATTACCTTCCCCATGTCATTGGCAATATCGCAAAGCAGTCTTCCAGCTACAAGTTTCCTTTCCGCAAAGAAGCTGGAGCCTCGCGAGAGATTTTTCGGCCATTCACTTCTCTTCATCCTCCCAATGCGGTGCCAGCCGGGTGTCTTTTTCTCAGATAGCCTATTGAGGAGAATGTTAAAGTCGACCTCTTGGAGCTGATGGCCCATTAGGACATCCGGGTCCATCTTCTCAAATAAAGCCATGAACTTGCTCAGAAGAAATTGCTCGCTCTTCTCCATCATGAATGTGCCACGGCGTTTTCGAGTTTCTGCTTCGAATCCAATCGGATAAGTAGGACCAGAGGGTCTCATCACCGTAAAGGTTTTGCAGGGCAGCTTTTCAGGGGGGGTCGTATCAGTAAGTGATACATTCTCATAAACACGAGCGCTTGCGACCACTATCTCTTGTTTGTTATCCTTCACGTTAAGCTGTGTTCGGAATGCCAGGCTCATCAGCGTTAGTCGGGGGCTTTCCAAGCTGTCGGAGTTTGGAACAACCGTGATAAGTTTGGGTTCCGAGACCTGGCATTCCAGTTTGCACCATGACGCCCCATTCACAGCAGTGAAGTCGGCATCTTCGAACTTAAGCCAACAAGGACCCATGATATTCTTCCAGAGCACAAACTGCTCGAAGAGTGCAGTGTTAATTCCGAAAACTCGGGAGAAAGTCTCACCCTTAACATCGATTGGCAAAGCGGGCTTGTCATAGGAATACATGAGTTTGAGATATTCTCCTTCCTTGGGAACGTCTGGGAGCTCGAATGCATATTTCCTTGTCGTTCCCTTGATCTTGTGCGTGCCGACTTTCGTTCGAGACAAAAGTTCGTCCACTTCCTTGTAGACATCTTCCATGTCGACTTCCTTTTCCGTTTCATGGCCATGACGTACTCGGTATTTCCTGGGAAGAAAGTAGAGTTTCCGCAAAATATTGTCGACTTTAGCAAAGGCGCTCACATAGCCACCAGTTTTCTTGTTTTTAACTTTTCCAAAAAGACACAGGCTGCCATTGATTTCAACGTAATCTAGCCAGAAGAATAGGAGACTCCCGTCTTCCTCAACAGCATCCGAGGCGGCAAGTTTACCATATGTTTTAAAGTCGGCAGTGGCGGGGCTGCTCAGAACGTTTAATTTACTTGTGACATCATTCCATGACGAAGGATCGATGCCATGTGGATTGGCTCTAATAGGAGACGAAGTCGCAGGAGAAGGATATGCTGGCTCCTTGGCTTTTGGCGTTGGCCGCTTGCCCGTCATATTAATTCTGGCGCCATTAGTATCATGGTGCGCGGTCGTTTGTGTGACCACCATTAATTCATCTTCTTCCTCTTCTTCTACCTTGATAGTATTCGTGATTTTCCGCTCAACGGCTTTTGCGACTGGAGAAGATGGTGCTGGATCACTCATGAAAACATCGTCATCACCCCCAGCATCTAGCCATGTAGTATCATTGTCCGGATCCAATTCTACCTTGGAGGCAACTAGAGGACTCGATGTATCGTTTTCTTTCCTGTCTTTTGCGCTTTTATAGGCCGTGTTTTGAGAAAGAGGTGGTGATATGATCCGAACTTTCCGCCGTGTCTCGGATTTCACGGCCTTCTTCGGAAGAACACGAGATGGAACGGGGTTGGCGTCAACCTCTCCAAGGAGGTCTGCCATAAATGCCTCATCTTCAGCGGTAGCAACAGGCTAAAGCACACAGTTAGTCAAGTAAATCTTAGCCCGGACTCTCTGTTAGTGATGAAGGATTTTCCGTTGATATACCTTTTGCTTTGAAGAAGCTTTGGCCGCCGGTCCAGTGTTGAAGTATTTACTAATACCATTGTTAATCTTTTCCTTCCTCTGTTGATCCTCCTCGCGTTTTCTTTTGGCGGCTTTGCCTCTCAATGGCAGCTCATCGCCGTCGCTGTCACTGTAGTATTGTTTCGAGTCGTTCCACTCTTCACGCCCATCATCCGCATATCCTTCGCCAGTATCGTCAATCACGAAATCGTCCTGGTCCAGCCGTTTCCGCACAAGTTTCTTGTATCCCTCCTCGTCAATTTCATCGTAAATATCCCCTTCGTCTTCGACTTCGTAAGTGGTGAGTCGCTTCTTTCCAGAGGCTCTGAGTGCCCGTAATTCGGCGAGCTTTGCTCGAGCTGCAGCCATTGAGGGAAATAGAGGTTTTGAATGGTATTGCAAAAAATGCTAAACAAAAAGAAGAAGAAGAAGAAGAAGAAATCATATAAAACACAATATGACCCTGGTGGCAGTATCATATCGTCATAAGCAATGTCAAGGGGAGGTTTGTTTAAGTTTTGAAGTTGGCAAGAGGAAGACACGCCTCGGTACGCGACATTTTTACGCGTTGCATTCACGCTAGTGCGCGCTTCAACTTCCCACTTGACACGACCAAGGAATGGGATTTGCGCACCATCAATGCACCACAATATTTTACTGACACGTATATTTTCAACAACTACACAATATTCAGCATATATGGCCTTGGGAGAGCTTCTCAGCAATTGCATTCGTCCAAGACCGCCCCGCTGGAGTTAAACGGACGGCTTAAACCCAAAAGCTCATGCAATTATAAAGTACTTCGAAGGCATACAAAATTAAGATTGTAACAATACAAGTTCGGGTTGTTCAAGATACTTGGATTCCTAATTATTTTTTTAAATTGCGAGATTCAAGTAAAACGCTCAAAAACATGTATGTCCCACAGCCCGCTAAAAAGATACCCAGTAAAAAGGAACAACCCATTGAAAAAGAAACATGCTCATCATCAAATCAAGTTTTATTTCTCCATTTTGTGTGTTTAGTTCATTTGCTTAATAAGAGCATTGATGTTCTCCTCACGGTTACCGACATCACCACCTTCAATGTAGTGCTTGAACTTGCGGGTTCTGAAGCCACCAGTAGGGTTGGAGAGCTTGAAGGGCCACAGGAAGTTGGAGGCCTGCTTGAAGTTGGGGCCGACGGTGTAGATCTCGTGGATCAGATCTTCCATACAGACAATGCCATACTTGCCGAGGTTCTCTTCAATGACCTGGTTGTCGCTGAGGGCAATACGCTGCTTGTTGATCTTTCCATAACCACGCTTGTAGATGAGCTCACGGACGCTCTTCAGGTTAGGATAACCGTAGGCGATGTAGGGGTTGACAATGGTAAGCATCTCCTGGGTGGCCTTGGTGAGACGGATGAAGACGCCGTTGTTGATCTGAAGGAGACGGAGAAGCTGCAGAATCTTGCGAGGCTTGGGGGCGATTTTGTTGATACTGTCATAAAGTTAGCTTCCGATTGCATGGTAAATAGTCGTGACGTTGATATGGAGAGCTTACCCCTTGATACGGACAACGAAGACGAGCTTGTGTTCAGCGGGGACTTCGAAGTTGCCCTGCTGCTTGGCCAAACGGGCAAGGCGGATCTTCTCGCGCTCAGCATCGCGGTACTCCTTGACGTACGACTCGGCACGCTTGAAGATAACAGCACGCTTCTCCTTGTTGGCCTATTGCACAAATCACGAGTCAGCACGAGAAATTTGATTTCGTGATATTAACAAATGTTGACAATTGAAGAGACGCTTTCAGCCCCGAAAGATGGTTAACAAGGCGACAACATCGACCAGTAGGTCTAGTCGCAAAGATTGGTATTTATCATCATAAAAGTCCCGTTTCCCTCTACAAAAGGTGCCGCACAATAGTGAGAGAGAAAAAAAAAATCCAAATCAAGAAGGTTCGGGTTGTTTTATCTTAGAGAGATTGGTTAAGAAACATACCTTCTTCCGCTTGATGAGCTCAGCAGTGGTCGCGGCTCTAGCTTGCTCCTGGCTCTTGCGCTTCTTCAGAAGCGTCTCAGGTACGAGGACCTGGTCCTGGGTTGGTACGGAGCTGTAAATCCAAAAATCATAGGCTCAAGGTCAGTATAGTCTGTCCAGCGAACGAAATGTATTTATGAACCTCGTCGAGTGTAAGAACTGCAGCTTATAGCGCCACATTCTCTGACTGAAGCGGATGTTATGGTAGAAAGAAAACTCGACGGAATGCATTTAATCAGTGAGATACAGAGCTGCAGGTTTTCATGCACTACTTTTGACAACTACTAACGCCAGTGTCTATCACATTGTGTTGTGTGAAGATATGGTGCTTTCGTAAATAGGCCCCCAGTCTGAAATTTTCTCATCCGACAAAACCCTAAACCAGTGGCTCAGGAAAACAATGCTAATTCAGCGTGCATCTCGCAATGATTTATCCGAGTAGGATATACTTTGGGGTTCAGCAGTGGAATAGCAATTATTTTTAAGGAGAAGGCAGAGTCTTCAACCTCAATTCCCCGACACAAACTTCGTTTTCCCTCCCATGAGATATCCCAGTATCACCCGGTCAATTAAACATGGAAGAGGCAAGGAAAGGTGTCAGGATTTGATCGAGCTGGCGCTGAGAATCAACATGCAAGGCATATTTGACGATCAGCATCTCCAGCGAGAAGGACGAACTATATCTGGGCCTGTACACTCATGCGAATATCAGCGGAAGGGAGATGAGAGGGAAGCATACGTAGCCATGTCGAAGGATGGACGTTTGTCGTCTGTTGGCGATTGGAATTGTCGTACCGTTGGAGTCTGTCGGAGTTCAAGAATCAACAAGAACAAAATTCTGAAGAGAAAAATGAGTGTGTGGATGTCAATAGTGACACTAGTCCTTTATTAGATTAGCGTATTCCGAGACCTTACTCTCCGATTGGGAAGATTAGGGCTATTATGTCATCTATCATCGATCATCTGCGCCCCTGCGACACGCCTGTCAAACAGCATCCTCCTTGTATATTCCTTCTAATACACAAGCTGCTACATATCCTATGTATGCGGCCTATCCTTCTTAAACACGAACCATGTCTGCCCGTCGCGGTGTTGGCCTGGGAGCCTTTGTAAACCGCAACCAGTCAGCTCAATCATATGCCACTCACGGTGCCAACCTCCGTACCACCCACCTTACCTCTCTACAGACCCAGCTCTCCGTCTTCCAATCCCTTCTGCATTCCTTTGCCCTCGAGCATGCCTCGACGATTAAATCGAATTCAACATTCCGTGCTGAGTTTGCGCGCATGTGTCATGCTATCGGAGTGGATCCGTTAGCCGCCAGTAATGTAAAAGGCAAGGGGGGGAAGGGTCTTAGCCTACCTGGTTTGGGGGAAGGAGGTAGCTTCTGGACTCAGATACTGGGTGGTGATGTGACTGATTTCTATTTTGAAGTTGCTGTGCGCGTTGTAGAGCTCTGTCGGGAGACAAGGGGGGAGAATGGTGGTCTTATTGGGGTTGAGGAATGTATGGCTAGAGTTGGGAGGGGTAAGGCGATTGGCGGCGGTCTGGAGGTTTCTGAGTGAGTTATATTGAATTTACTTTCTTTAACGCCATATTTACTCTTTAGTATTTATTGCATAACTAGCGAGAGCTCACAATCGTGCCTGATGGTAGGTATTTCTTGTACTAACTCAACGCCACAGAGACGACATCCTCCGTGCAGTCAAGTCCCTCGAACCCCTTGGGTCAGGATTCACAATCATCAAAGTTGGCAGCAAGCAGTTTATACGTTCAATTCCCAAAGAACTCAACACAGACCAAGCGACGGTATTAGAAGCGATTCAGGTCCTGGGTTTTGTTACTGTCTCGATGCTACAGCTTAATTTGAACTGGGAAAAGGCGAGGGCCCAAACAGTCATTGACGATCTCTTGGCCGATAGTTTGGTCTGGGTTGATTCTCAAGGCGCAGAGAAGGAATATTGGTCACCTCAAAATTTACTTGATGGCGGTGATTGAATAAAGCAGTGTCCTGTGAGCACGCTATTATTTTTTCACAAACGTAGACGCCAGATGCTGGAGGTTTTGTACCGTTCTCTACATGACTGTCGAAGGGAATCTGACGGTCGTCGGCAGAGTGTTTGCTTGAGCTTGATTCCCTTTGGAGCGGTCACACCTGCTGCAGAAGTCCATGACCCCGATCACGGCTCACCCTTCAGGCAATTTGTTGGATGCAAGGCAGGACCGACCGAGTGTTCTGATTACCCCATGCGCCGTGCATTAAGCAGCAAATGGAAATCAACCCAACGCCATCCAGCAGGAGAATTACGACGCTTGTGGGGACGAATCGGTGCCTAGTTCAGCTGGGCCGTCGGTATTATATTTCTGGTGAAGCATGTATTCAACTACCTCGAAACTTACACATAGAAGGTACAATCTCCTTCTCAGATAGAAGTAAATACAAGTGTTTATTTTAATATAAATTCGTCGCGTAAGGATGCGTGGCAGAAGCGAGCCACATTCTTAATTTAATCAAATAAACGAAATAACGAAGACAGTTAGCTGCACTGGAACAAACAAGCGACCCATACCCTGAACCACCACAATCTCACGAGCCAAGCTCAAGTATGGCATGAACCCGGTAGGAGTTACCATATGGAGCCAGAGAGCTAGAGACCAGCTAATTCGGCAAACAATAATCTCAACGTCTGCTTACTTACTATCTATAGGTTAATAGACATACCCAAATTGACCACGGAATTCGACTCTATTGAAATTTTTTAAAGCTACAGCAGGAAACACTACAAAACGAAAAGCGAAAAGCGGCAGCCATCGTCGTATGACATGATATAAAATCGGAAAAAAGCTAAATCCACAACAAAATAAGAGTCCGGCATAAAAGAAACCATTGATGGCTTAAAGGGAGAGAATAATAAGTAGACAAATTGATGACCAACAAAATTAATGGAAATATTCATATTCGTATAAAGTAAATGGAAACCGAGTTTAAAGAAAAACAAGAAGAGAAACACCCCCTTTATGCCTTAATCGCTCCACCCAAAGCACCGCCGCCAAATTGTTGTCCACCAGGTCTCCGTGGCAATCCACCGCCACCACCATGTCCCGGATCGCGTTGGAACGCGTTAACCATGCCCTGCGTCCGCTGCTCAAGTGTCTTTTCATTAGCCTCAAGAAGCGACATGGACTTATCAGCAAGGGTGACGATCTGGCTCTGGAGCCTAGATAGCTCAACGCCTTTGCGGAAGATGATGGCGTCGTTGACCTGGTCGAGGGCGGCGGCCAGTTCTTCGTGCGAAATCATGCGGCTGACGATG
>QGQJ01000519.1:0-27880 GCA_003206725.1 Blastomyces emzantsi | reverse complement strand
CCCCAACCCCTCAAGTCTCTTCATTAAAATACATACTAAACCTGAATTAGTACATGGTTGCCACCATGCTTACCTTCAACCGCCTCGTCGCAACCGATTACACCGACGGCTCCGAAGCCGCCACCTCCGAGCTCCTCGAGTCTCTCCGCAAGCGCATCAAGTGCGTTGAGGACCCGCAGATGACCAAGGACTACCACGACCCAGCCCTCCGCACCATCCCCAACGCCCTGACCGTTACCCTCAACGACGGCACTGTCCTCGACGAGGTCGTCGTCGATGCGCCTCTCGGCCACCGCCTGCGTCGTGAGGAGGCCAAACCTGAAATCCTCGCCAAGTACAAGAGACACCTCGAGGGACACTATGATGCTGCCAAGGTTGACGATCTTATTAAGCTTGGTCTTGACCAGAGGGCGCTTGAGGCTATGGACATTGATAAGTATGTCGATCTGTACGTTAAGGAAAAAGTCGATTTTTAGATATGAGGAGTAGGGCGGCGGTAGCTACGTCGTCCCTGAGATGGATATTTAAATAAAAATGTAAGATGTATATACATAGATTAAAAGTATGCCAGGCGGTGGCTGCCGGTGTTTCCTTCTGACTTGAAATGAAAAATGAGTTCATGGTTAAAAGCAGTTGGGGGATAACGCCTATGTCTATGATTATGACCCAGTATTTCATATCTCCATTAAAATTTATCTTTTGGATATATTTTACTTCGCCTTTCCATACATATTTCTGAATCTCACATCATCATCAATTACACAGGTTGTTCACTTCTGAAAAACGCTTCTACCGGGCAGAGTGTAACCCCAGCGTCTGGCTAATGGTGCTCTTCACTACACCACCACTTTTTAGAGCATCTACCACAGTCATGCAGTATGTATGTACATTACCATTCATATGCTCTCTTATACAAAAACTTTTTCCCATATGTATTCCATTGGTAAAGGAAGTATATAAGACTATATAACGTGTGATCTTCTATCCTTCTATGTATATTACTTTAATCCATTGTCAAACGCTAGATGTGAAATAGATATGTCTTTTGGTTCGCTGCTGCCACGTATAACATCCACGATCCTCGAACACAAAGAATGAAGCCATGCAAGATCTCTATAACGGCGGCTATATATGCATCAGATCGCTCGAACAGCAGTTGATAACTGGCAAGCAGTTACATGAGGAGTTCAATGGGCCCTCTAAACACTCTCGCCTGCAGCGCGTCGGATACACTCCACGACCAACCCCGGATTACTCAGATGCGGCGCATGGCCCTCCTGGCAGCGTACGACTTCCATGGCATCGCCGGCCTGCGCAATCATCTTGTCCTGGATGTACGGCGGGACGGCCAGGTCATTCTCACACAGAATGAACGTACTTGGGATTTCTCGGTAGGCCGTGTACGTAACCGGCACTCCCATCGGGGCGACGGGTTGGGCTCCTAGCATATCGAGTGCCTCTTCTACGTCCTTGGGATCGCAGCCGCCACTATAGATGATTTGGCGGGTCGTCTCTCGGTCAGGAACTATCATCCCGGCCTGATGGGGTATTTAGTATTTTTGTATCAGACAATGCCCATGATCATGGGTCGAAAAGCCCAGTAATTAGAAAGACGGATGGAAGGAAGATTGTTGTTCAGTATCCTGAGTGTTTTCCTTTACATACCTCATTGATAGGCATCATGCCCTTAGGATATTTCTTCATGCCCTCCTGATACGCCAACGCCAACTCTTTCTCCTCCGGCGTTTCCGGTATGATCAGGGTCGCCTGGCTCTGTCCTTCGACAAGCGCCACCGCGGTCATGTAGATAAGGCCCACGACACCCCCCTTCAAGCCATCCTTTTCCCGATCCCGCTTGCCCAGCCCCTTTACCGCCTCGCCCATCGCGACGCCGCCAAACGAGTGCGCGAGTGCAATCACATCCCTTCCTGCATCGATGTGCTCCATGACCACACGCCGCACCGCCTGGGCGTCCTGGTCCCAGCTGGTATGGGGAGGGTTAGAGTCCAAAGACGGCGGGGTCACGGCTGTCGCTTCATAATTGCTTTTTGCAAGTTCGTCGATTAATCGCTGGTAGTGTTCGGCCCTGTGACAGGAGCCAGGCACGATTACGACGACGGGCTTGGTAGGCATTATCGAGAAAGTTTGAGTAGAAGAATATGAGGTAACTTCTGTTGACGAGAGGTGGGCATTCAACAAGTAGAATGCTCGGGATTTTGGTATTCGTCCATCTTGTCATAGAGGGAGGAGGGCTATATGGATCGATAAGCATAGCCATGAAGCCGAACGACTGACGTATTAAGGCCCTGCTTACCAAGGCTGGCACCTTTTTCTAGGGCCAGGATCTCTTTGAAGCTGGGTCAGTCCATGGATGTTGTAAGCTGTGTTGAAGTGTTGAAGTGCTTCAAAACTGGTTCTGTTGTTATTATTGGTCTAAAGAGCCTACATTTGTCAACTGAGGGTTTCAGCTGGCAAGGAATGTCACTAGCCTGAGGATTTATAAGATAGTTCAGTGCTTACAGATTTTCAACCGCCATATGTAACTCAGCAGTTACATTAACCTTCTAATCTTGCATATTCCTGGCGCCCGAGGATAGATAGTTGATTATGTACAGTACTATTTATATGCTTAACGAATGGAAACGGTATTTCTATGTGCTCTGCATCTTCATTCTTCTCATTAGATATTTGCATGCCCGTTCCAAAAATGAACGAAAATCCTTTTCAAACGTTGTTTTTATAAAGATGTTTTCCCCTACATACATCATTCAACATATGACCTAGATCTATATGCAATATGTACAGTACATGTCCATGTCCAGCATCAAATGAAGTAACAAAGGGGTGCAAAACAAGCTAAAATTGAACAAACTCCCATATCCCACGAAAATGACTTCCAGAAATTCAGCTGAGGATAGAACTATTAGAGCTAGGAGCCTGCATAACGAAGAAATATATATATAAAAAAGAAACAACTCTCAAATTCTAAACAGGAACGCCACATTAGGAAGATTTCACTCGCGACCCAAGAGGGGTCCTCTTCCTTGGAAACTTTGCCGAGCGTCCTTTCTGACACGCTACCCAGCTACTTTAGACCATAAATGTGTGCCAACTAATTTGTGCAAGTAGCATGACTGCCGCTACAAACATGGCTGTGAACGAAGATCCATGCAGGTCTCCCGCAGCAGAATTCCCACTATCCACTTCCGCACCGGCTCCTACAAGTTTACCGGAGCTGTCAACGGGGGTGCCAGTAGGGCTTGCCGTAACGACCACAGTACTTGTTCGCCGATTTCTTGCAGATGGCGACGGGGAGTCGGAGGCGGACGGAGAAGCAGACGGTGAATCGGATAGGGAGGAAGATGGGATTGTAGAGGCTGGTCTGGTGAGTGATTGTTCTGACGATGACTGGGAATCTAGGGTTGCCAGCGAAAGTGACTGCGAAGATAAAGCGGCAGAGTTGAAAGTAAATGTGAATGGAAAAAGCGACGAACCTGCCGCTGTATCATCCGTCCTTAACGCTGTGATGGAGAGTGAAATGCCAGGTGGGAAAGTAGAAGAAAATGCAGGCGTGGAGATAGAAGAAGAAGTCGCTTGTGTGCCAAATGGTATGAATACTGGTGCTGATGCTGAAGATTGAGGACTCTGCACAGGCTCACCGGCATTCCCATCAACTCTGATCGCCATCCCGACCCGCGGCGGCTGGAGATTATTCGCAGCCTCGAATGCCTTGAGATCGAACGGCTCCGTGGAGTTAGCACCGTTACTGGGTACGCCACTTAGTTGCACCAGTTCTTGGCCCCGTTGTTGGTATAGAAGGAACGAAAACTGGCGTGGCCCCCTAGCTACAGCTGGTGGCTTGTAAGGGACAGCCGGCTCCGCTGTCGCTTCAAGCCTGGTCTTGTCACCAGTGGCTTTGAAACCAGATTGAAGAAACTGTACTTTCCGCGTATTATCATTAGTCGTGTCGAGCATTATGATTGTGTACGAGATGGCACGATTGACGCCAGAGCTGTCGCCAAGAGCGAAAGTGGGTGGACTGCGGATGTCTGGATAGATGGTAAGCAATGGCATACATTGAGGGAGAATGGGAAAAGGGAACAATCTAACCATCTATGCTGACTGTTTGGCCATTTGTAATACCCTCAGATGCATCACCACCAAAGCTGACTTGAAGCCCCTCTGTGCCGGAGGCCGAGAATGATTGGGCCAGGTCTTCCGGGACGGCAGCTTGCTGGGAAGCAGCAAGTGTAAAGAACGCTGTCACGAAGAACAAGTGGGATTTCATGATACCAGAGTTTGTGCTGATAAAATTATCGTATACGTATATTAAAGGTTGATAAAGGTAGTTGGGCTTGCAAGAATGTAATTACCCTTCCTGTATGGTGCCGTCAAAGAAATAAAAGGCACCAACGAAGATATCTGTTCAGAACAGACAGTAAATAGCAGAATACACCAAAATAAAAATAAAAATACTCAAAGAGTTCGATCCGATCCAAAGGAGTCTAGAAATTACCTTCAGTTCTTATTTGTAGCAGTTTCCATATCAAGATGGAATCTCGAAATGGAGAATTTCGAAACGGGCGACAAGTTCCAATGCATCCTTGACACAACCAAGGCATGAAGGCTATGCTATATTGAGACGGCAACTGGATGGGTATATAGAGCATCAATTCATCAATTGTCTGATATTGGTGCTAATGTTGCCGCTTTGGGTGTTATCGGGCTTGATTTGAGATTCTTGACGTTTCAGGGGTGTCAGAGATATCAGGGTAACAGTTGGCAGGTGTCCAAATTGGGAAAATGTAGTAGTGTTCTGGCCATCAGTGAGCCAACAGTATTCATTATATTTTATCTCACACGGCGGCTCCATTAACCACGCCCATGAATTGTAATGAGGCGCAGCGTAGGCGAGTGCGGTGTGTAGTTGTAGATCAAGGGGCGATTGAGTTTGAGTGAAGAGCTTCAAGATCAATGGTTGAGGGTTTTCCAATCATGTGAGCCAAAAAACCCTTATTCAAGATCCATCAGCAAACTTCTTGATATCAGGTATCAAATTTTGTTAATAACCTAGCCTAATAATCAATTCTCTTAAACGCGGCTTTTGAATTACTTGCCATTTGCTGCTATCTGTGATATACCTAACGAAGGCGGATCAACTGAGCCTGCAAGGGAGTGTGTAGCTATTCACACTAACTAGTTAGTTACTGACGATTGGTTCCGACTTCCAAGTCTCCCAGAACACGGGACTTAGAGGGAAGACGGCAAATATAACGAGGCTTCTCATTCAAACCCAACCTTTTGACATATCAAAATACAGTCGCAAAGCGTTAACAAGGACACAGTGGTCAATGGTATGACTCAGGCTGCGCTCTCAAGCACCCTGGTTACAGGAAAGGGGTGTACAATCGTTGCTTTTCTGATCTTGACACTATCTAAGGAGTACTATTCCTGGAGATCGCAAGAATCAAATTTGAGATAGGTCGCAATGAAATAATTTCGGGCGTTTACAAGAAAGAGGGGTCTCTTAACAGGACTCCCCACATCCTGAAAAAAGCTGGCTGATAGGCTTGTCAGATTCACCCCGCGTTTTCGAAGCCTTATTTCGCTGTTGGGAGCGGTTTCCAGCCTGAAAAATCCACTCTACCATCGGGGAGCGTGTGATCAGGGTCCTAAATGGGTGAATATTCAGGGAGAAAAAGAGAGAGAGAGGGAGAGAGAGAGAGTGAGGTCGATACGGGAGCGGAAAACATGTTTAGATCTCTCTCCAGAAAAGTAAACCATTGATTTCGGAACAACCCCGATGCCCATCCATCCTCCCCAGGCTTCATGGTATGAAGCCCAGCCTCTTTCTCCGAAAATGCAACGAAACTGAGGCAACACCATGAATCTTATGGTTACCCAACGCCAAACCGAACCCATATAATTCCATGATTTTTCCCGCGCGTTCTTTTGCAACAGCTGGCTTCAATATGTCGAATGTCGAACGAAAGCAATGAACGGTTGCAATTAGGGTTACAGAGTCACATGACCGACGGACCATCTCCGGGTTCCAGCTTCCACGCCGAGTCGCCGGCTAACTTCAGTTTTCCCTTTATCCACCTCCACTCTCCATCCCCATCATAGCATCGCTGGTTAAGCTCTCCCCCGCCATTTTCTGGAGTGGACTACCGCGCTATGGAAAAAACTGGAGTGGACCGACCGTCGTGGTTGCTAGCAAATCAGGCGTTCGGCCCGTTGAGGCCTTTACCTAGGCAAAATGGCGTTTCTCCCGCCGGTCGGTTTGGGCGGCGGCTACCTGTCGCGCGATGGAGATGAGCCGAGGATATGGTAGTTCAGTGGGGGAAGTTGTTGGGGGATAAGAGAGTCGTAGCATAGCTATCTTTGGCTTTCTGGTGTAGAGTTCCTATACCCCAGCTTAATACTTTCTTTCTCTTTGTTCCATCTTTATGCTGTCTTGAGCGGCGATAGTCTTGAATCTTGTGTTACTTCTTTGTAGTTGACAACTTTCCTCCGGCTGTTTTTCAATTGCCGGTTCAACTTCCGGCAAGTCCAAATACTTGGAGACTCTCGTGTCCGGTAACAGTAACCTTGCTGAGGAACAGAGATCACTTCTCGTTGTCGACGAGGAAAAGGAGTGTGATATACTTGAAGAAAGATGGCATTGGGTACACCACACCCCTCACGTCTCCTTTAAGGACTACAACTCGGGCTAACAGATTGATATGAGTAGCTGCTGCTGCCGCCGTTGCTGGTGTCGGTGCCTTGGGGGCCTATCTGGATGGCAAGTACCAACTTAGAAAGGACCTCGACACGGTCAATCGGACCAGACGCAGTGAACGCATTGCTGCCCGCGCGAGTAAGTAATTCCCATTATTCACGATTTGATATATCCAGCCCGGTCTAACAGTTTGTGTTTCAACTATAATGTAGAGGCCGAAGGTCGGTTAAACGTGTGGTATGTCTTCAACGCCGTCGTCGCAAAGTACCCGGATGCGCAATGTATTTGGTCAAGGACCGGCTCGTATTCCTTCCAGCAGGTTCTTGACATTGCCTGCCAGTATGGCAATTATTTCCTTTCCATTGGCGTGAAGCGTGGCCAGCTGGTGGCATTCTATCTGCAAAACTCCCCAGAGTTTGTTTTCGCATGGCTCGGCCTGTGGTCTATCGGATGCGGCCCCGCGATGATTAACTATAACCTCACGGGAGCTGGGCTTATTCACTGCCTCAAACTCAGCGGAGCGGAAATCCTACTTGTGGACGCAGACCCGGAATGCACGGCGCGGATTAATGACCAGCGGACCGAGGTTGAGAATGACGTGAAGATGCATCCCGTGTTCTTAGATGATTCTCTCAAGAGTCACATCTCTTCGTTCCCAACAACTGTAGCCGACGAAAGCCTTGCTCGCAACATGGATGGCGACTTCCCATCCATGCTTCTCTACACGTCAGGCACAACTGGGCTGCCCAAGGGGTGCGCATTTACCATGAATCGGATGCATACGACGATCTTCCAGAAGGATCTACGTGATAAAAAGGGCTATGGAGGCGACAGGTGGTATGTGTGCATGCCGATGTATCATGGTACTGCCTCCGTCGTCATCATGGCCTGCATTCTCACTGGCGTGGGCATTGCGATAGCCAAGAAGTTCAGTACAAGCAGGTTCTGGAAAGACATCCATGACTCCGAATCGACATACTTCGTTTACGTTGGAGAAACAGCTAGATATCTCCTTGCCGCTCCCCCCTCGCCATTAGATCGCGGCCACAAAGTTCGTTGCATGTACGGCAACGGCCTGCGGCCCGATGTTTGGGAGAAATTCCAGGAGCGGTTCGGTATCCCGAACGTTGCAGAGTTCTTCAGTAGCACAGAGGGTCTATTTGCCCTGATCAATTACGACAGTGGTCCCTACCAATCCCGCTGCGTCGGGCACCACGGCGCCATCCTACGCCGCTTGATGCATAACGTCTATGTCCCCGTTGTTATCGACCCCATGACCGGAGACATGTACCGCGATCCGAAAACCGGCTTCGTAACCCGCGCTCCCTACAGCGTCGGCGGTGAGATCATCATCTCCGTCCCCAACGAATCCGCCTTCCAGGGCTACTGGAAGAACCCCGACGCGACGGCCAAGAAGTTCGTCCGGAACGTTTTCAAGAAAGGCGACGTCTACTATCGTACGGGCGACGCCCTGCGCCGTACGGATGACGGCCACTGGCACTTCCTCGACCGCCTCGGCGACACATTCCGCTGGAAATCCGAGAACGTGTCCACCGCAGAAGTATCGACCGTGTTGGGCGAATACCCGGGCATCGCAGAGGCAAACGTCTACGGCGTCTCCGTGCCCACCCACGAAGGCCGTGCTGGCTGTGCGGCTATCCTCATCGAACCCAACCAGCGGGCCAGCTTCGACTTTGCTGCTCTTGTCCGCTATGCGCGCGAAAGGTTGCCCAAGTATGCGGTGCCAGTGTTCCTGCGCCTCGTCGAAGCGTCTAACCATACCCACAACCAGAAGCAGAACAAGGTTCCCCTGCGAGACGAAGGTGTTGATCCTGACAAGGTAGGGACGAAGGTTCCTGAAGGGAAGAATGACCAGTTCTTGTGGCTTCTCCCGCAGAATGATACGTACGTGGATTTTGGGCTGAGGGAATGGGACGACCTTGTCAACGCGCGTGTTAAGCTATGAAGTAGTCAGGTCTTTGTTACACAATGTTATGCATATTTTACCTGTTGTTTGTATCGGGATTTGGTGGTGGTCGCTTGCCAATTTAGATTACTAGATTTTTCAATCAAATATTAAACTATCAATTCGGTCTTTCAGCTGTTTTAGTTCACACAGCTCATTTATTTCCTTAGCCCATTTATCATCTACTCAAAGCTCAGAAACTTCATTTAAGGGGAGAGGTTTTATGATCCAGAGCTAAAGAGATAAAATAACTCTTCTAGAAAAACTAACGCATAAATAACCGCCTTATTCCAGGCCAATGCGGAGAACCTTCGCCAACACCAGGTGAAAATGTGATATAAAGTCGTGGTTCAGTCTATGGGACATGTTGGAGATATCCTTTCTTTCTTTCTTTCTTTCTTTCCACCACGACTCGAAACGAGCTTCACGCTTCCCAAAATTTGGGCGATAAGCTACCAGCGCCTAGCCTAACTAGCTCAACTAGGGGACGGTTGCTTGTGTACCCGTGCCCGCTTGCTCTGGAATTCGTGGTCGTTGAACCTATCACAGCCCCAGTCTACAGAATCACGGAGCCGGATTCTTTCTTGTGGCTCGCGACGGAATGAATAATGCGTGGGATCGGGTGAAAAAATGATTGATCAAAATCGCTTGCATAACTATGCCACAGCTTTGTGCAAAATAAATACCAGTAACGCTTTGAGATAGCCGGCATGTCCGTCCCTTTGTGCGTACTGTTGCGACGGAGTATTGATCCGCACCAGCAATTTCGCAGCCGCAGCTCCCGTTTTCAAAATTCCATTTGCGTTTCTACCTTTGTAGATAATAGATATTCCGAACCATACAGCGTCAGATCCATCCGAAACAATTACCTCAAGCAAAAACCAGGGCGACAAAATTAAAGGGAAAAATCCAACTTCCCCCCCAAGTCGTAACGGTATCAACATCAATCTAGTTCACTCACCCGTAGCATTTAGAACAAAGAAATTTAGTTTAAGTCCTATCATGTTCCAAAAAATGGGGCCTAACTACCCTCCCTTCCTCCTTTCCATTTATCGTCCACCCCAGTCTATTCCAAACCCTGAGTCACCTGCCGCCAAACAAGTCAAGTCGCCCCAGCAGACCATCGGCCATACCACTGCTCTTAGTGTTAAGGCTCTGCCATGGGCTTAATGCCTTATCCCTAGTATTTGGCTGGTATGTCAGAGTCTGGGACGCTCGAATCCGCTCCTTGGTCGCACCCTCAACCTCGGCCTTCCAGTGCGGTGAAAGCTTGTTCCAGTAAAGTGTTCGTAGCAGGGGCATGAAGGAGACGTCTTGAACGCAATAGTCTATGATATCCTGTGGGATGGGGCGGGCGTTGAACACCTCATGAGAGCCACCGCGCTCCGGCGCAAAGAGCCGCGCTCCCTTATCCTTAGTTTCCTTCCAGAGGCGTTTGGCAGCCGGAGAAACCGGCGTGTCCATTTCAATACACCGTGCCAGGCCCGAGACGAATTTTTTCCTCGAGAGCGAGCCCGATCTCGACGCATTTTCCATAAGCTGGAGATCTTCGACGCCCTGGAGGCGGATGCCGAAGTGGAAAAAGAGGGCGTTCGAGTCATTTCGGACGTCGAAAAAGACCTTGGGCGTAGCTGGGCATTCTAGGATGCTCTTGAGTGATTTTCCATTTGTTCCGGTTGTTGTGAAGGCTGCTTCACCAAGTTTGTGGATGTCGATGAGGTAGACATGTTCCTTGGGGTGGTTGAACAGCTGGAGTATGGAGACACTACCTTCGCGAGAGAGTTTGATGCCTTCAAGGTCGATATATAGCGACGGTGGATTTTTTGGGAGGCTGTCGAGGCTATCAATAAGTAGGATTAGAGCGGAGGTAGTGTCAACTACGTAGGAAGTGATAATCATGGCTGTAACTTTATTGCGAGAAGTTTGGCAGGGCAATTCCAGGGGGGAGCGCGCAGTTGGCCGCACAAACGAGGCTCTGGCTGTTCACCTGGCTATATATATATATAATAACTTAGGTAGATAGCTGTATGTCCCATCCATGCAGTTGCCCGGCGGAGTAACTGTGCCAATGTGACGTTTACCTCGATTAGGCATGCCCAGCGAAAGTATAGTCTCAAGGCCTGTTCCTCTTTCCCGCTCACGCCAGTCATGTCATATCCATTTTATATACCGACTCTTGCTCACACAGGCCGCTCTGGTTGGTTGCCAGTACCCCGGATCTCCCGAGAACCTCAAGGGAAAATGATATGATATATGACAACGACCCGTGGACAGGAGGATACCCAGACTCACGGGTAAACGGGAGCCAGCCAACCTGGCAGCGCACGAAGGCCGCAAGTTTGGGCATTTGTTCGTCACATCATACCTAGTTTATGAATGGTTTCCCCAAGCGGTGGCTGCTGTACCTATAGGTATCCTCTCCTATCTTTCTTAGTTTTAATAGGTGATGCGCCAGCAGCCCAGGCCCGGGGAGCTAACAGGATTTCCTAAACGGGTTGTTGCTGAGGCCGTGGGGGAGGAACCTAAGTCGCCTTCAAAGACTAGCGAAGGATAGTTGCTAACTACCGTTGAGGATGGCCGCGAGAGGCTGCATTTGGGAGCACCAGGGGAGGGGGGAGGGAGGAGGAAGAGCGTGGAAGGGCCAATAGATACGCGCGATCCCGGCGTCCTGGGATCGAGGTGTGCATAACGACGAAAAATGAGAATATCTACTGAGGCAAACTGAGGCATTCGAGAGGCGGTTAGTATGCTGACTAATCGCCATCCTGCAACATCTACAGATCTGTACGGGAGTTGTCGAGTGCTTTGAGGTTGACGACGGAGGATGGATACACTCTACAATGAGAGGAGAGACACACAAAAGAAAAGAAACAAAGATAACAATTCTCCTTCATTCCACATTCTATACCTAGGCCAATCAAACAAAAGTCATTCTCATCGCTATTGACCAACCAATCGACCTACACAGGAACCCTCGACTAAGTTGTTCCACACGAAGCCACCCTGGATACCTGCAGCAACACTCCAGCCAGCGATCATTTTGCATTGTGCCCCTCCCTACAGACTATGTACATACATGTTTATCCGGGCAGATGGATGCTTGTGCCTGTGCAAGGATACAAAGGATACAAAGATACATTCCCGGCCCTGGTATTGACAAAATTGCAAAGCATTGAACTCCCCCTGTTTATGCTGGCGGGGCAAAGCGACCCTTGAACACACACGCAACAATCAACGAAGTTGCTTCATGCATCAGTTGCTGCAAGGCAACTTTTGTTCTTGTGATGTCCTGCATCCCTGCTGTGGACGCTACCAGTTCCTCTGTGTCTCTAGTATTCATCCCATCCATGAGGTTTGAACCGGGGGGCCAGAGCCCATTTGTTAACTGGAGCCACTCTAACAGTATTTATGTTCGGACGAGCGTATATGCTCCAACTCCCAAAACCCGCTTGATGTCGTCGGTCAACGTGGAATACTGTAGGATCCCTTACTGATGGGAACAGTATCACGCGCTTCTCTCAGATAACATGCACACCTACATGTACATGTACATGATCCAGGAACGGATGGCAATCCTTCATGAGGAAACCATCTTCTATCTACTCCCACCCCACCATCCAAACAATCTGCTCAACCACTGCGAATTCCTCAAAACTTCACAAGCCTCCCAATACATCAATGAGGTCAATGAAAAAGCCAGACCACAAACCTTCTCCTGCTCTCTTGTGAACGCGAAATTCACGCGCAGATGGCAGTAGGCGGTTACTGAGCATACTGTTCTGCATCATCATCATCATCATCATCTCACATTTCCAGAAGGTTAGGCTGGTTTCAATGCCTATGTAGAGCCCAATGACAACAATGGCAGCTACATCTTAGACGCTGTGACGGGGCGGCGCCGAGGCGGTGCCGAGGCGGTAATACTGCGGAATCGTCACCTCAGGGGTTGAATATATAAGAGGCGCTGTTTGCATGATCAATGAGCTCTAAGCTTCCAGTGTAGAGAATATGACTATATCAAGAATGCAAAGAATGGTATAAAGATTTATATTTATATATTTCAGTAACTCAGATATATTAGAAATGAATTATTGATCTCTTATAATGAAAAGTCGGCTACAACGTGGTGATACACGACAAATCACCAGGGCACAAATAAAATGGCAATGGGCCATGATGAAAGCCGCCATCTGCGCATTCATCAGCACGACTCATTTCCGAAATCATGGAGAAAGTTCGGGATTTAAATGGGAGCCATGTATTTCTTTTTCGTAATGATCGGTATTGGGAAACGAGTTAGGGTAGAATATGTAATTTAATGATTGCCCGAAAGGTACCTAGGTAAGCAAGCTAGGTGTTGTTTCGGTTTGGTTCCGCAACAGCACGATTATTAGCCTCATGAAAATGTCTTTTTAAGAAGAAATGATTTCAATGCCGGTGATAAACGTTTTCTTCGTCAGATTGATAGATACTGAAGTAGGTAGGTATAAATCGTGAGCACCAACTACGATAGAAGACATCAAAGAGATAGCATTACAATTAGATATAACATGCAACTTTTTTTTTGGATATCTGGGATTTCTAATGCCATTCAATGCACACGCACATACATACATACACACATACAAACGCATAACTATTACACATTTACCGAACTCGGCAATTTTTGTCCTTCCAAGGCTCCCCTGCGTTCCCTCCTCTTCCTAGATTTTAAACTCCAAACCCTCCCCCTATCTCCCCTAAGCCCACCAGTATGGCTTTCAACAACTATACTAAACCTCCCATTTTCTTCTCCCCTTCTAAAATGCAATGATACAAAATTTATTTCTTGGACAAATTGAGAAGGCCCTGGAGGTTGATGCTCTTGGGGCGCTCGATGGGCAGACCCAGAGCGCGGCTCCAGATGAGTTGGGCGAGTGGGCCGAGTGCGCGGCTGACACCGAAGGTGACGGTGTAGTAAAGGGGTTCCTGGAAACCGTAGTGGTGGAACAGAACGCCGGACGCGGCGTCTACGTTGGGATGAGGGTTCTTGGTCTATTGGTTTTTGACAAAAATTGCGTTAGTTTTAAATATATTTATTTTGGGTATGCAGGAAAGGGGTGCCGGTTTTTACCTTTCCGTGCTCCGTCAGGACGCCAGGGGCGATTTCGGAGTTCTTCTTGACGAGCTGGAAGACCGGGTTGGCCATGATGTCGGGTCTGGTGCTGGCGAAGTCCATCAGAGCCTCGAAGCGAGGATCTGGCTTGCGCAGGACACCGTGTCCGTAGCCCGGAACGACCTGACCGGACTTGAGTGTGGACCAGAGGTAGTCCTTGACGTCCGCATCGGTGAACTTGTTGCCGATCGCAGCTTGCATCTTAAGGATCCAGCGGAGCACCTCCTGGGCAGCAAGTCCGTGGAGAGGACCAGCAAGACCGAGGAGACCAGCGCTGTAGCTGAGGAAGGGGTCGCTCAGGGCGCTTCCAACGAGGTGAGTGGCGTGGGCTGAAACGTTTCCACCCTCGTGGTCACCGTGAAGAGCGAGGTAGAGTCTAAGCAGGTCATGGAAGCTCTCGTTGGCCTTGCCGCCCTTTCCGAGGAGCTCAGCAAAGTTGTAGGCCCAGTCCTGAGCAGGGTCAAGCTCCTGTTTGCCCACCTTCTCGATCTCATTTGGGCGGAAGACCAATGCGGCGAGACGGGGGATCTTAGCAAGGAGAGCAATGCTGTCATCAAAGGTAGGCTCCCAGTAGCTAGCCTTGTTGACGCCTTCGGCGTACGCCTTGGCAAACTTGGACTCGGTGTTCAAGGCCGCAACTGCGATGGACAATTGGGTCATCGGGTGCATCTCCTTGGGGAAGGACTTGATAAGGTCCAGAATGTGCTGGGGGAGGTGTGATTTCTCTGCCAATTCGCGGGAGAAAGCCCGGACTTGGGGGGTGGTCGGAACTTGGCCGGTAAGCAGGAGCCAAAACATCGCTTCGGGGAGCATCTCAGTTCCGGAGGTGCCCTTTGGCAGTTCCTTCTGGCAGTCCTTGATGGTCTTGCCGTGGAAGCGGATGCCCTCGTTGGCGTCGAGCACAGAGCCCTCCCAGACCATGGCCTTCAGGCCTCTCATGCCTCCAATGGTGCTGGCAATGGTCACATCACCAATGACGTCTTCACCACGCTTCTTGACCTCTTGGAACAGCTCCTTCTTTGCGGGGATAGCATTTTGGAAAGTAGTCTTGAGGTCAGATTCTGCGGTGGAGTAGAACCGAGATGTGGAGGCAAATGACCGAGAGGCATTCTAAAATCGGAAAAAAGTAAGTAAAAGAAAAAGTCGTAAGAATTGAATTGCGATACTCGGGATTGAAGCACCAGGTCCCGCTATAGACATACCTGAGACGCCTTCAACACCTGTCTTGTAGCCCTGCTCGCCAATGCCATTGTTGCGTATGTATTCGGTGATATAGATCAATTGCACAATGATGCGGGGTGAGGGTAGAGAGGTCAGAGGAGGTGAGATGGAGGTGAACAAGTGTCCAAGGTTGTTTGTTGAGATTTGTAAAAGATAGCGAGGAGTTGAGGGAGAAAAAAACACACAGAGCAAGGACCCGCCCGCCGAAAGAATCGAATGGGTTGAGCTAGTGGTGTCCGAATCAAGTAAAGATGAGGCTGTTCGGTCGGACCAAAGGGCGGTTGGCGGCGGGATTTCGCTGGCGTCACTTTTGCCGAGGGATTTGTTGCCGAGGACTGCGGCGTGACTGTAAAATATGAATCTCCTATACACAACATCTCCCGGCCAGACGTCAGAGAGCGTGTTTACAGCGCTATTTACAGCTAATCCCTAGTCTATTTACTACTGTGATAGTCAGTTAGGGTTTGTTTGTAATATTATCAATCGTCGCCTTCGCTGCTACATGTTCGTCCTGTGTTGTCATTGACTGGCTCTTATAAATCCAAATCGCCGCATTTTCCAGTACGTATATATATACCCAGCTAAACATTCGAATTTTTTATGGCCCGTTTTTCAAACACATATTCTCTATATATAACTTCGTCAAAGGACGAATTGGTTGTCCTATGCCCTTGGTGCTCTAGAGAGGAAACCTTCTGCACAAACTCAATCCCGCCTAACTAAACCTATATACTAGCCGCCATTTCACACCTGCTATAACTATACAAAAAAGTGCAACAAAGGAACTCCCAGGACACTGATTCCCCATATATTTTAAACCCGGCGGAATAGGACGAAAAAACTATTCCACGCCGACAATGATTCGCAACGCTGCTCGCCGCTTGCCTCGACAGCTTCATCGGCTCGCTCGCCCCTCCACTCTCTCCATTACTGCCGCTCGTACGTTCGCCTGCGGCTGCCCGCGGATGGCGTCACAACTGCCGCCAGTCAACCCGCCTGTGTCAGTAGCACACCCAGCCGATGCATTCCAGCTACTGTCTTCTGCTGAAAAGGCCGGGGCCGCCGAAGATGCGCTGTTTGAAGAACAAGTAAGAGCCGTGACGGAATGGTGGAACACCCCGCGCTTCGAGGGTATCAAGCGCCCGTATTCAGCAGAGGCGGTCGTAAGCAAACGGGGATCGCTGCAGCAGACATATCCAAGCTCGATAATGGCGAGAAAACTATTCAATCTGCTGAATGAGAGGGCAAAGGTTGGAAAGCCGGTACACACGCGTGGGTGACGCTTCAAGCTTTAAAATTTTTTTGAGGTATCGTTTTCTCTAACAGACATACAGTTGGCGCCATTGATCCCGTCCAGATGACACAGCAAGCGCCCAACCAAGAAGTGCTATATATTTCAGGGTGGGCGTGTTCATCTCTCCTCACTACTACAAACGAAGTATCCCCAGACTTTGGAGACTACCCCTACAACACCGTCCCGAACCAGGTTCAGAGGCTCTTCAAGGCTCAGCAAATGCACGACCGCAAAGAATGGGATGTAAGAAGGAAACTTTCTGCGGAACAGCGCAAGTCGACGCCATACACCGATTTCATGCGGCCCATAATCGCTGATGGCGATACGGGGTAAGTTGTAATCCCCCTTTTAAGAACCCAGAGAGTATTCTAACACTCACCAAAATAGACATGGAGGTCTTACAGCAGTACTGAAACTGGCCAAACTCTTTGCCGAAAACGGAGCCGCTGCTGTCCACTTCGAGGACCAGCTTCATGGAGGCAAAAAATGCGGCCATCTTGCCGGCAAAGTGCTTGTCCCCATTGCCGAACACATCAACAGACTCGTCGCAGCAAGATTGCAATGGGACATTATGGGGACTGAAAATCTGCTCATCGCCAGAACGGACTCGGAGAGCGGAAAGCTTCTAAGCAGCACCATTGATGTCCGGGACCACGAGTTCATCCTAGGTGTTACCGAAAACTCCAAACCGCTCGCCGAAACCCTGCAGAGGATGGAGCTGGACGGGGCCGCTGGTTCTGAGATCGACCAGTTCGAATCTCAATGGGTTCAAAACCATAAACTTGTGACGTTCGATGAAGGTAATCACGAATTATTCATACTTAACTTTCCCCCCTTTAGCTGCTGTTCATGATCAAGACGCTAACACCCCGATACAGCTGTGGAGCAACATCTTAAATCCGAGGGAGCCGCTCAGTCATCCATCGACGACTACAACAAGCAAGTAACCGCAAACCGGGACATGTCGATCAATGAACGACGAGCACTTGCGGACAAATACACCAAATCACCTGTGTTCTGGTCCTGGGACATTCCCCGGACTCGGGAGGGCTACTATCATTACCGTGCCGGTAATGCCGCGGCAACCAAGCGTGCGATCAACTTTGCGCCTTACGCTGACTTGCTCTGGGTTGAAACTGGCGACCCAAGTGTCGAGAAGGCGGCGTCGTTCGCGGGAGAGATCCGAGCAAAACACCCTGGCAAGAAGCTGGTATATAACCTCAGCCCTTCATTTAACTGGATGGGTCACGGTTTCACCGAAGCCAGCCTCAAGTCGTTTATCTGGGACATCGCTCAGCATGGGTGAGTTTCACACTTTCAGCCCTCATATGGAAATAGGTGTTTGAGCTACGCGGCTAACTATTTTTAATTTCCGCGTATAGCTTCGTCCTCCAACTTATCTCGCTCGCCGGTCTCCACTCTAACGCTACTATGACAACTGAGCTTTCGCGAAAATTCAAAGACGAGGGAATGCTGGCTTATGTCAACCTCATCCAGCGACCGGAGAAGGAAATGGGAGTTGAGGTCCTTACGCACCAGAAATGGAGCGGCGCCCCATATATGGACGGCATTATCGGTTCCATACTCAGTGGCAGCAGCTCTAACAAGAGTATGGGCGAAGGGAATACGGAAGATTGTATGTTTGCTCCATCCCCCACACTCCACAAGAATAAGAGGTCCCGCGCGCTAATGAATGCATCTTCAGCTTTCTAATCCACGTAAAAAAACCTTCATGCTTTATTGCTATGGGATCTCATTGAATGGTTGGATTTGATTTTTATAGATATGTAAACATTGCGGATGAGCCTCCGAGAGGCACTGCTTAACCAGCCACCCCAGGTAGAGTACATATGTCAGGCTCCCAACCATCGCTGCGAACTCTTGTTGTAGATAGTTCTGCTGCCCGAGCAATTCGACTACCCATCGTACCTGAGGCTAAACGCACCAGTGATCCCTTTCAAAGGGGATCATATTCTCTGCCTAGGAATCGAGTTGAGCATATGCACGACTTTCCAGCACACACATGTATGTATATAGACAGATAGCTACGGAACAGCCGCAGACCAGCTATATTATTATTATTATTATTATTATATGTATATATAACTATTTATAAATGACCATTATCATGATAACATGATCTTCTCATCACTTCAAATATCCAGATCTCCTCCAATTAAATCGCCGCAACCCGCCATTCGTCACTACTCCGCCTGCTGGGCCGTGTGGAAAAAGCCAATTCCGCCATGTGCGCTGACTAAGCTGAAAAGTCCCGCCGCCACGAAAAATTAAAAATAATCTCAGCCGCCGAACTTTTTTATCACTGCCTGGCTCATACCCAACGTAGCCTTATCCAGGCTTCGGTTTTTCATTCTTTTTTACCTTCTCATTTCTCTGTTCATAGCGCAATATTAGAGAGCGCTTTTCTTGAAGATATTGTCTTTTGTTCCTTTGTTTCTTTCTTGTTAGCCTCGTCTCAAGTTTTGCGATCGCACAACCATCTCCACTCTACATCCAACTCTATATATATATCTATACTACGCATTTATTGATCCCTACCTCTTGCGTGTTGTTTTTGTTTGTCTCTGTTTCTTCTTGTCCCTTTACTCTTTCTCGTTAAAGTATGCCACATCCTGTTTCACCATCGGAATCGTCGACCATGTCTTCCGCGCCCATCATGATCCCGAAGACCCCGTCCTCCGTACCCCCCACCGAGGAGGAGGTTGCCTCGTTGATGAACACCATATTCAATGCAGACAAATCGCAAGCGTCTTTAGACGCTTCCTATGGCTTGGCGAACCTCCTCATCCAATCCGTCGGATTTCGCGGGCTCCACGGCTATAATTTGTTGAAAGATATTAAAAAAGCGGCGGGAGATAAGAAAAGCGGGGCAAAGCGAGAAAGTGCAATGTTGATATTGGGCGCTCTGTTCGAAAGGTTTCCTCGAGAACAACCGCTCAGCGAGGTTGTCTTTTTACTTGAGGATGGAGGGCTACTTTCCCTAGCCCTGGATGCGCTGGGTGATAAGGGTGCCGTGGTGCGGGAAGCCGCTAAGTATGCCGTGGATGCGCTGTTTGCTTGCCTGAAGGTCGAGTCGTTGGTCACTGCTCTTTTTCCGGCACTATTAGCATATCTCAACAAGTCGGCTGCGAAATGGCAAGGTGCTGTGGAGGCTTATCGTCTGCTGGAAAAGGTGGCTGAGAAGACTCAGGTGGGCTCAGATACCAAAGAGGAGAGTTTGCAAAAGGATCTCCTCCGCGAATCCGTGGGCAAATGTTTAAAGGATCTGATCCCTATCGTCGAGTCCGGCATGCACGATATGAAGAACGAGGTTTCAAAACAGGCGGTTAAAACGATGACTGCTTTGACGACGGTCCTTTACAATGACGATGTGGCTCCTAGAATCCCGCTGCTGATTAAAGCGATGGAAAACCCCGACGCACAAACTTTACAAAAGACCATCCTTGCCTTGTCACAGACTACGTTCGTCGCGATAGTTACCTCCCCTGTACTTGCGCTCCTCACCCCTCTTCTCGAACGATCCTTGAACACACCCACAACCCCACAAGAAGTCCTTCGTCAGACAGTCGTCGTCGTCGAGAATCTCACAAAGCTCGTCCACGACCCTAATGAAGCGAGAACATTCTTGCCGAAACTGAAGCCAGGTGTACAAGGGGTGAAAGACAGAGCTTCGTTGCCTGAAGTTCGGGAACTAGCAACCCGCGCTTTGAACGTCATCCAGCAGGCTATGGGCGATGACAGCACGAACTTGGCCAACGGGGCGGTGGCCCAAGTAACGGCAGATGAAGTTCTAAAGGTATTAGAGCAGCAAGTGAAACTTCACGGCGGAATTGTGCGAAAGGAAGATGAACCATTCTGGACTATTTCGAAGACATATATCTCTGAAATGGTTCGTGACGACGTGAATTCACGACTTCTCGACCGCATCCCACTTTGCATCGCACCTTATCTCAGTCAACTTGTCAAGGAGGGACAAGAGGTGGCCATCGCTTCAGCAGTTCACGCCCATTTCGTGGAGGAAGATAAACGGAAATATGGAGTACCTGTGCAAGAAGACACGGGTGAAGTTGAGATTGTCAATGCAGATTTCTCCCTTGCGTATGGCGGCATGCTTCTGCTCTCCCACACAAACCTTAGACTCCTCAAGGGCCATCGATACGGGCTCTGCGGGCGCAACGGAGCGGGAAAGTCCACCCTTATGCGCAGTATTGCGGAGGGAAAGCTGGAAGGGTTCCCTCCCAAGGATGTTCTGAAGACATGCTTTGTGGAGCACAACCAAGGCGAAGATGCGGATTTGAGCATCTTGGAATTCGTTGCCAAAGATCCAGAACTAGCTGCAAGCGGCAAAGAGCGGATTTCCGAGGTCTTGAGCGAGGTCGGATTCACTGCTGGTCCTGGTGGACGACAGGAGCAGAAAGTTGGCTCACTTTCCGGTGGATGGAAAATGAAGCTAGCACTAGCACGAGCTATGCTTATGGGAGCCGATGTTCTCCTTCTCGACGAGCCGACCAATCATTTGGACGTAGCGAATGTGAAATGGCTGCAGGAATACCTGAAGCAACACACCGAGATCACCAGTTTAATCGTCAGTCACGACTCCGGTTTCCTGGACGAAGTCTGTACCGATATCTACCACTATGAAGGAAAGAAACTGGTCTGCTACAAGGGTAACCTTGCTGATTTTGTCAAAGTCAAGCCGGAAGCAAAGAGCTACTATACCCTTAGCTCGTCGAATGTCCAGTTCAAGTTCCCTCCTCCGGGTATCTTGACTGGTGTCAAATCGCAAACCCGTGCCATCCTTCGCATGAGTAACGTGACTTACACTTATCCTGGAAATTCGAAGCCCTCTCTAGTCGATGCAAGCTGTTCCCTAACCCTCTCATCTCGCACGGCGATTATCGGTGGTAACGGCGCGGGCAAGTCGACTTTCATCAAGCTGTTGACTGGAGAGCTTATTCCCCAAACAGGCAAAGTTGAGAAGCATCCCAATCTTCGAATCGGGTACATTAAGCAGCACGCCCTTGAGCATGTGGAGATGCACATGGAAAAGACACCCAACCAATATCTGCAGTGGAGATATCAGAATGGCGACGATCGAGAGGTGTTGATGAAGCAAACCAGAGTTTTGACAGAGGAGGATCGGATCCAAATGGAGAAAACAATCGATATTGGCGATGGGAGGGGCCCTCGGCGTATTGAGGCCTTGATCGGCCGACAAAAGTTGAAGAAGACGTTCCAATATGAAATGTAAGTCCCCTTCAATCTTTTTATGCCCCTCTTCTCTAACACTCAAATCAGTAAATGGGTTGGCATGCTTCCTAAACACAACTCCTTCATCTCACGCGAAACCCTTCTAAAGGAAGGTTTCCAAAAACTCGTCCAAGAATACGACGACCACGAAGCCTCCCGCGAGGGCCTAGGTTACCGCGTCCTGGAACCAAAAGTAATCTCCAAACACTTCGAAGACGTCGGCCTCGACCCCGAAATCGCAAACCACAACCAAATCTCTGGCCTCTCGGGCGGCCAGAAGGTCAAAGTCGTTCTCGCCGGCGCCATGTGGAATAACCCTCACCTCCTCGTGCTTGACGAACCCACCAACTTCCTCGACCGCGACTCGCTAGGCGGCCTCGCCGTGGCCATCCGCGACTACAGGGGTGGTGTGGTGATGATTTCCCATAACGAGGAATTCGTCGGTGCATTGTGCCCTGAGCAATGGCATGTCGAGGACGGGCGGATGTCGCACAAGGGCCATGTATCGCTCTCCCTCGACCGGTTTGAGGACAGCTCGCGCGGACCCAGCACTGTGGCTAGCAGTGTCGTTTCGAGTGCCGCAGCGTCTGCGGCAGCCTCTGCTGCTAATTCCGGTGCTGAGGATGCGGGCGGGGAGTTGAAGTTCAAAGCGAAGAAAAAGAAGAAGTTGACTCGTGCGCAGATGAAGGATCGTGAGGTGCGGAGGCGTTTGAGGCATATTGAATGGTATGTTGGCAACTTTTTTTCTTTCTCCCTTTTCCTTTTTTTTCTTTTTTTTTTCCCCCTCTTGATCATTGGGTGAATGGACCTTTGCTAACAGCAGCCCTCCTCTTCCAGGCTTAACTCACCCAAGGGCACCCCTCACCCCACAGACACTGATGATGAAGCATAATGGCTCTCTCAATGACTCTGTTAGGGAAATTGATGACGTGAACAAAAGTTTTTTTTCTTCTTTTTCTTTTGGCTTTGGACTTTCTTTTTCCTCCTGTTTTGTTCCTTTCTTGTTTGCTGGTTGGGATATCATATATATATACGATGGATTTTTTACATAGATTCTTTTCGTCTTACTTCATGTCTTTCTTTTGATCTTCTTTCTTCTTCCCGTTGCTTCGTCATTTTTCGTTTCACGACGTTCAGTTTTGCTTCATCTTTATTATTTTTTTCCTTTTCCCTCTTGTGCTGAAAACTGCGGAGCACCGACGGTAATTTTTAACGGTATCTATATACATAGATGTATATAGACTCTCTCCGCGTGGCATTTGTTGTTCCGTCCATTCCCTTTGAAGAAAAGATAATAATAGACGGACCGGTTCTGGCGTTTTTTTTCTGTTTTATGTCAATTGATCACAACCCTTTTCATGGCTTTTTTTTTTATTTTAATTTTTATCTTTCCTGCTTCTTAGCTACGATTAGCATGTGTTGATTTGAATTGATAGAAAGATAGATATGTTATTTTCCCCCATTGTTTGAATGTGTTAGCTAATAAATATTGATTTGTCCAATCACTGATAATATCTTCATCCCGGTTTAACTTATCTGGTAATGTATGAATTGAGAAAACATTGTGCACGAACTTGAACTTTTTTTTTTTTTTTTTAAATTACTTGCTCTCAAATCCTTATCAGCAAGAAGATACAACCACTCAACCAAATTTTTTGTCAAGCGCTAATTAGTAAAAGAGAGGAAGAATAAATCTCTCGCTGGGTAATCGCTCCACAGTGGGCATACATAAATGAATAAAACACTGAATGTGGTTCCAACGCAGGCAGCTCATTATTATTTATTTTTAAAACTAGATACATTAACTCCATCAACATATTCCAGGCCTGTAAACTCGCTAATTCACCAGTACTCAAATTCAAGTCATGCACAGAGAATAATTATGATCTCATTCATCCATCTATTCAATATTATTCTGCAAACTCCTTCTCTCACCTTCTCTAATTAAATTATTTAGAGTAGTTCTCTTTGTCACACAGACAGTAAATGAATACATCTTTCTGTGCATTTGACTTGTTAGCATGATAAAACATGATAGAGTGGGATTGGACACCACTGACGCCTCAACCGGGACTTCTTCAGTGAAATCATCCAGGGACAAAGCATAAAAGCAGCCCACTTATTCTATATTGGTTCCACTGCTGGATGGATATCCTTCAGAACCAAAGAATACTTTAGTTCCCATATAAAAATCAAGTCCTGGAAATTATCATTCACCGACATAAACCAAATGGAAATATAATCACCTAAAATATTTTTGCTGCTGCAATAATAGATAATGAATGATAAATAGCCATTGATATATCTTCTGCGCATGAACGATTTTTCCAAGTAACTAGAGATCTGAATAAGAATTATCAGTGAAAGAAATGGGGTTGAGGATGCCACGCCCTTTTTCGATAACAACCACATTAATTTCCCTTGAGACGCGGGACCCGAATTAAAAAAAAAAAAAAGCATTCCGCTTCTATCCTCCGTCATCCATTAGTTAGCCATTGGTTAACTATCTCATTACATAGGATTGTCTTGGTGCGGAGAATTGGTTCGCCAACTCTTATTAGGGCACGGTAAGCGTCAGTGGCGTCGTCAGTAAGCGTCGTTAGTCAGCATCGCCGCGTGTGAGTGTGTGGCGCTCAGGGCAGCCGAGGCAAGAAAGCAGAATAAAAAGAGCCGCTTCTGACGTCAAACATAAAGAAACCTGGATGAAAAAAATTATTCTCCAGCCACGGACGCCCGCCATCAGGTAGAGGTGGCGGAGACATGCATGCATATACTTTACGAAATGTACAGCACTTCTTCTGACGTGCGGCATGACTACGGATTACCTAGGTAGGGGTTCTTTCTGACGGGGACCAAAAAACCGAGAGTGCTGACCACTACGCGTGCCGTGCGACTGGAGCTCGATGCGAGATGTAACACCCCGCTTTAGCACGTTGCACACACCACACACAAACAGCCAACAAAAAAGAAAAGAAAAGAAAAGAAAAGAGAACAAAAACAACAGGCAATAAAACCCGAAGAAGGCCGACCAAGGGAAGAAAAAATAGCCGACAAAAGCCCCTTGGCTGAGAGTTCGAATCTTATCCAAATAATAAGCTACTCCCCGTCCGGGATCGGTACGCTGATTGGATTCGTACATATATCTGATGTCCGGGAATTTTTTTTAATCAACGACGTTATTCGCCCTCCGGTCCACTTAGGAGGAACAAGGTAGCAGAACACCAACCAGCACACGACCTGTTCATTTGGGGAGCGCAAATCCTTCGGCGAGTGGATCTACGCTGTCTCTCCTAGCTCTTGTAAGGCTCGTGAGTGGGGGGTTCTTCAAGGGTTAGAGGCTCAGCTCTTGGGAGGGAGTGGGCATTTCTCCTCGTGGAGTTGGAACTTTCCGAAACCTTCGACTCTCTCTCCCTGCATCGATGGCCAATGGTCGAATTTTCTTCAGCGCTGGGGTCTTGGTCCATCACGTCACTTGCGGGGACATGTGGAAATACTAATGAGGGCTACCCTTTGAAAGGTTTAAGGTTCCCGCCAAGTTAAACTTTTTTTTTTAACTCTTTTTTTTTTTTTTTCTGCGTTTCCGCTGGTTCCTCTACCAATTCCTCTGAGGAAGGCAAGAAAAATCAATTCACAACCAAGAGCCACATGTAAAATCAATTCCCTGATGAAAGCAAATTGGCCATCGGAGGCCAAGTCCTGTTAAAAACCCCCGGGCTCCGCTATTTTGCCGTTTCTTTTCTTGCCCTCGCAGCATCACAGCCCATCGCAAAAAGCTGCAGCAGTATAAAAGATATATGCGATCCCCACTTGTCCCGATCCATCTCCTGAAGTTTGTCTATTCCTCACCCATTCTTCAACAGATTGGCGGTTGATTTTCGCCGTTATCATTCTCTTTTATTATTACTATTGTTGTCGTCACCTTGACTTCCTCCACCCTACCTACCTACCGACTTAAAAATTTAAAGAAAAGCCCTTCTCGATCCGTCTATACCCCCCTATCTATCCGTATAGCTGTGCTGTGCTTTGCTTAAAGATTGACAGCGGGTGGTGCACAAGGACGCTCCTTACGAAGCTCTTGATATCCCGTGATTTCGCGTTAAGCCACGCATCTGGTTCAATCCTCATTGTTGTTGTTGTACAGCCATTCAATCGAGAAATAGTTTCTTCCTTCGAGCAAGAAAAGTCAGAATCTCAAAGAAAAAAGTGGTGACACGGAATCATCTTGTCCTCTAATCTGAAATTGAAGTGACTTCTGTGACGCCTGGAAGCGACCTACCACAAAGCACTCGATATCCCACTGCCCAATGCGCTGCACCCTTTCCAAGGTATTTTGACTTGCAGAAACAAAAAAGGATCCCTCCCTCCCATCTTCGAGCCGGAACTCGAGCCCAATGCAACAACAGCGATCGTGTTAACGTTTCGTACTCTCCTAAGCGACTATTTATCTACTGCCGATCGAAAACCCGTGTATTTTGCTACATCCTTATACCCCTACCCTAAGCAAAATAGAAAAATCCTCTGCGCCAAAACCAAACCCTCTGTGAATCCCGTATAACAGAAAAAAGAAAAGAACACCAACAGAAAAATAACAATAAAAAAAAATCAGCAACCATGTCTAAAGACGAGGAGAAAATTAACAGCGTGCTGCCGTCTCCGGCCGCCAGCGACCCGGGCGACAAGAGCTCCCTCGACGAAGATGCCATGAAGCTCGCGGCCATGGGCTACACCCAGGACATGAAGCGCAAGTTCTCGCTGCTGTCCCTGCTCGGCGTGGGCTTCTCGCTGACCAACTCGTGGTTCGGCATGTCTGCGTCCCTGGTCACTGGCATTTCGTCTGGCGGGCCGCTGCTGGTCATGTACGGGATCCCGTGGATTGCATTCATCTCGAGCTGCGTGGCTATCACGCTGTCTGAACTCGCGAGCTCTATGCCCAATGCTGGAGGCCAGTATTTCTGGGCGAACGAGCTGGCGTCTCCGAAATATGCGAACTTCGCGTCCTATCTGACCGGTTGGTTTGCGTGGACGGGGAGTATTTTCACCTCTGCCAGTGTTGCGCTTGCATTGGCCTCCGCTGGCGTTGGAATGTGGCAGCTTGGACATCCTGACTTGTAAGGACTTTTTTTTTCTCTCTCTCTCTTTCCTGTTCCTAATTCAAAATCTCATTGAAACCACGGCTAACTAGAAATTTTACAGCGTCATCGAATCCTGGCACATCGTCGTCGCCTACCAAGTCATTAACGGATGGTGCTTCCTCTTCAACTGCGTCGGCAAACTCCTCCCCAAGGTCGCAATGACCACCCTCTATCTCTCCCTCATCTCCTTCACGGTGATCATCATCACCGTCCCGTCCAAGGCCCCCACGCACCAGGATGCCAAATTCGTCTTTGCAACCTTCATCAACAACACCGGCTGGAAATCCGACGGCATCGCCTTCATCGTCGGCCTCATCAACCCCAACTGGGTCTTCGCCTGTCTTGACTCCGCCACCCACCTAGCGGAGGAGGTCGCGAACCCGGAGCGCTCCATCCCCATCGCCATCTGCGGCACCGTCGCCATCGGCTTCACCACCGCCTGGTTCTACTGCATGGCCATGTTCTTCAGCCTGAGCGACTTCGAGACCCTCATCAGCACGCCGACCGGCGTGCCCATCCTCGAGCTCTTCCACCAGGCCCTGAAAAGCAAGGCCGGCGCCATCGCCCTGGAATCCCTGGTCCTCTGCACCGGGTTCGGCTGCCAGATCGCCTCGCATACATGGCAGTCGCGGCTGTGCTGGTCCTTTGCGCGCGACCGCGGCCTCCCGTTCCACAAGTACCTGTCCCAGATCCACCCCAAGCTCGACGTGCCGTTCATGGCGCATGCATCCAGCTGTTTCATCGTCGGAGTTTTGGGACTGCTGTATCTCGGCTCCTCTACCGCTTTTAACAGCATGGTAACTGCCTGCATTGTCCTGCTGTATATCTCGTATGCCATTCCCATTATCGCGTTGCTCATCCGCGGCCGCGATAACATCAAGCACGGCCCCTTCTGGCTGGGGAAAATCGGCCTCTGCGCCAACGTTGTAGTTCTTTTGTGGACTCTGTTTACCATTGTTATGTATTCGTTCCCTTCGGTTTACCCCGTCAGGACTTCCAGTAAGTTACTACTTTTGGGTTTTATCCCGAACCCTTACTAGCTCCCTCCCCTCCCCTCCCCCTCAAAAAAAAAAAAGAAAAAAAAGGGAAAAAAAAGAAAAAAAAAAGCGAATTGGCACCA